>JAODAL010050909.1:0-27053 GCA_025379985.1 Phyllomedusa bahiana | reverse complement strand
TACACATCTTTTAAATCGTTTACGCTGAACACCGTAGAAGAAAAAATTCCAAATGCAAAAATTGCAGGTTTTTTTGATTATTTTATGTGCCCTAAAAATTGGAATAAAAAGTAATAAAAGTTCAGATGAATTCAAAATGGTGCCAACAAAAACTACACTTCAGTCTGTTAATGCCGCCTCATTCAGGTCCATAGGGGGAGAACAAAAAAGTTATTGGTCACAAAAAATGGCTGCAGAGTAAATTTGAAAAATAGAAAATGTTTGCATCTTTTTTAAAACATAAAGAAAACCCGATATATTTGGTATTACCGGAATTGTATCAACCTGCAGAATATAGAGAACACATCATTTACACCAAATTGTGAACGCGGGTAAAAACAAAACCCACAAACACGGCGCAAGTTTCTTTTTTTAACATTTCTCCCCACTTAAATGTTTTGCAGTTTCCCGTATATTCTATGGACCGGTGAATGAAATAAATTAGAAAGAACATCTTCTCCTGCAAAATAAAAGCCCTCAAATGTCTATGTAGGAGGAAATTTAAAAAAAATGTTATGGTTTTGGGAAGGAGAGGAGGGAAATACTACGAGCCATAGTATTATGACCGGCTGTCAGGATGGGGTTAAATGAGCGGATTGGAGCTGGGGCTGATCCTGGCAGATAGCAGCAGCTCCTGGCGACAGCCGTTACCTTGCCGCTATGAGTGGGCCTCAGCCTGATCCCGCTCTATACACCTTTCTGACATTATAATGTCATTCTACATCAGATGATAGTCAGGGGGGAAATGTCACCAGGAATCCGGAGGTGCAGTACGGGCCATAGGTTATGTGCGCAGCGAATAGAGGCCGACACCATGAGAGACGGAGATCTGTGATTGACAGATCACTATGTAACAACCCAACCCACAGAGGGATGTAGATCAGTGGTAGAGCGCATGCTTGCATGTATGAGGCCCCGGGTTCAATCCCCGGCATCTCCACAATTTTAAAAAATAGAAATAAGTTGGCTAACCCCTTAATGACCTATATTTGCATCATAATGCCGTGAAAGGGGTTATCCGTGACTTTAATAACTTCACAGAACACTATAAACAGCATTTATATTGAAAACTAAAAACATTCCACTACCTTCATGTGTTTCTTTTCTTTTCTTTTGCCTTCTTATTCATCTATCATGAGATCAGTGAAACTTCCTGGTTGTGAGAGGGTCAGTAGTTCTCCTGCAGCTATTTCCTACAAGTCCCACAATGCACTGCAGTTACAATCCAGGACATCTCTGCACCCGCCCTCTAATCCTCCTAGCACTGTTCATTATTGTGTTCAGACATGTACAGCTCATGCTCCTTCATCTCTACTCCACTTCACTCCCTGGTTGCCTGCAGCAGGCTGTGTGTAGTATAGTGCACCAATCAGTTTGTAACACGGTAAAAAGACATTCTTTCCTCATCCTATAATTTATGTAATACAGGTACAAATATATATAATTTGGTTTATATATTGCTATGAATGTGCTGTACATCCCCTACAGCAGGTACATAGCTATCCTACCATTGTAACTCTGATTGCTGTCATGGGGGCCGCGGGCACCGCTGCGCCCCGCATCTCCCCTCTGGCTGCAGGGCTCCTGGCGCGGGTGCCGCGGCTGCCCGCGCCCATCTCCCTGCTGCCCGGGCTCTCGGCGCGGGTGCCGCGGCTGCCCGCGCCCATCTCCCTGCTGCCCGGGCGCCGGCACTTACCAGCCACGCTCCGTGAACGCTGCCCCTGTCTGTTTCCGGCCGCTGCGCGCGTGCCCGTGTCCTAGGCGCGCGCGCGACGGCTGGTCAGGATTTAAAGGGCCAGCGCCCCAGTAATTGGTTATTGCTGGGCGCTGGTCCTATTTAAGATACACGCCCCCAACACACCTTGCCAGTTCGTTGGTGTGCGTCCAGTTAGTTTGAGTGTCTTGAGAGTCAGTTCTGATCGCCCGTGTACCAGTCCGTTTGCTACGTTCCTGACCTTGCCTGTTTGCCGCCCGCCCTGACCGTCTGCCTGTCTCTGACCACGAACCTCTGCCGCCTGCCCAGACCTTCTGCCTGTCCCCGACTACGCCTTCGGATTACGACTTTGTACCACGCACTACCCCGGCCGCCATCGCTAGCAAGTCACGTCAGGGGTAACGACCTGGTAGCCTCACGCCGCAGCAAGTCCATCCCGCTTTGCGGCGGGCTCTGGTGAAAACCGGGGGCTACTTAGACTCCGTTCCTTGACGTGGCTTTACCAACGCTAGCGGTGGTCCAGCGAATCCACCATACCCGTTACAGTACGAACTGGCCATGGATTCCGCCAGGGTACCTCTGCCTGACCCGGGATGTTGCGACGGCTGTCGCCCAGCAGAGTCAGCGTGTCGACCACCTCGTGGCCATGATGCAGAATCTTGCAGTCCGTTTACCGCCATCAGCGACTGCTACCGTCTCGCCAGCACCTGTTGCCCCTGCAATTTCACCGGGACCTTCTCTGCATCTCCCGCTCCCCTCTCTCTATGATGGAGACCCGAAGAAGTGCAGAGGCTTCCTCACTCAATGCTCCATCCACATTGAGATGCTTGGACATCAATTCCCCACTGAGCGGGCTAAAGTGGCCTTCATTATTGGCCTCCTAACTGGCGAAGCTCTGGCCTGGGCCACCCCGCTATGGGATCGAGGAGACCCGCTCACGGCTAACCTGCAAGGCTTCCTCCAGGGATTCCGCACTGTCTTCGAGGAACCTGGCCGTACCTCGTCCGCGGCTGCTGCTTTGCTTCGCCTCTGTCAGGGTGATTCCACTGTGGGACAGTACTCTGTGCAGTTCCGTACGCTAGCTTCAGAACTCGACTGGAACAACGAGGCTCTGGTGGCGACTTTCTGGCAAGGCCTCTCGGGACGCGTTAAAGATGAGCTCGCGGCTCGGGAGCTGCCCTCCGCTCTGGACGATTTGAGTCGGCTGGCCTCCCGGAGCGCCCTTCGCTTGGCGGAGAGACAACAAGAGCTCCGTCTCCAACGCGAGTCTACTCGACCACGCCGGCCGCTGCTTGGGGGGCTGTCCGGTGCGTCCGGGAGCCTCTCTCACCTGGGGCTCGCAGGGGAAGCATCCCTTGGTGTCAGTGCGGCCTCTCCCCGTCTGACCATTCCAGTACGTGGTGGAACTTCGCCTGACAGTACCTTTCAGGCCACCGCCTTCCTGGACTCAGGGTCCGCTGGTAACTTTATTAGCCATGCACTGGTGTCTAAGTTCCGGCTTCCAGTGACCCCTCTGCAGAAAACCATGTTTGTCTCCTCTGCAGTGGCGAATGCCTCAAGGATGCCATTCGGTTCTGCACTGCGCCCCTCACCCTGCAGATTGGCGCGCTACACCAGGAAAGGGTGAAACTCCTCGTGCTGCCTCGTTCCTCTTCTGAATCCTCTGGGCCTTCCCTGGTTGCAAGACCATGCTCCGATCCCAGACAGGAACACAGGCGAGATCCTGCGTTGGGGCCCGGCAGGTCACTCTCGAGGCCTGGTGGCACTCCGCCCTGCTCTGCGGTCTGCTTCTGCAAAACCTTCGAAGTCCTCTGCCAGGTCTGCCTGCTCCTTACCAGGACTTTGCCGACGTCTTCTCCGAAAGACAAGCCGAAACTCTGCCGCCCCAGCACCGGCCCTTCGACTGCCCTAATCGATCTGCAACCCGGTACTCACGCCTCCCCGAGGCAGAGTTTACCCTCTTCGGTCCCGGAGACAAAGGCGATGTCGGAGTATATTCAAGAGAATCTCCGCAAGGGCTTTATACGCAAGTCATCCTCACCTGCGGGAGCTGGATTCTTCTTTGTCGAAAAGAAGGATGGAACCCTCCGGCCCTGTATCGATTATCGTGGTCTAAATAAGATAACATAAAGAATCGATATCCTCTGCCTTTGATTTCAGAGCTATTTGACCGTCTACGTGGCGCAAAAATTTTCTCTAAATTGGACCTTCGTGGTGCTTATAATCTGATTCGTATTCGGGAAGGCGACGAATGGAAAACAGCCTTTAACACCCGTGATGGCCACTTCGAATCTGGTCATGCCTTTGGCTTGCAACGCTCCGGCCATTTTCCAGAACTTCGTCAACGAGATCTTCCGCGACCATCCTCTATGTCTGTGTCATCGTTTACTTGGATGACATCCTGATCTTCTCTCTCCGGACCCGAAGGTTTCACCGCCATCACGTCCGCCTGGTGCTCAAACGTCTCCGAGACCATCATTGTATGCCAAATTAGAGAAATGCCTATTCGAGCGCACTTCGTTGCCCTTCCTGGGTACATAGTCTCGGATCAAGGACTCCAGATGGACCCTTCTAAACTGTCTGCAGTTCTACAGTGGCCTCGACCAGTGGGTCTTCGGGCTCTCCAACGGTTTCTAGGCTTTGCGAACTACTACAGACAGTTCATCTCACATTTCTCCACGCTCGTGGCCCCGCTGGTGGCACTGACGAAAAAAACGCCAACCCCAAATCCTGGTCTCCCGAAGCTCAAGAAGCCTTTGAGCATCTCAAGTCCGCATTTGCTTCGGCCCCTGTGCTATCTCGCCCGGACCCACTGCGTCCGTTTGTTCGAGAGGTGGACGCCTCTTCTGTAGGTGCCGAGCTGTCCTCTTGCAAAAGTCTGCCTCCGGAAAACTGCGTACTTGCGGATTCTTCTCAAGAACCTTCACGCCAGCCGAGCGAAATTATTCTATTGGAGATCGTGAACTATTGGCCATTAAATTGGCCCTAGAAGAATGGCGGCACTTGTTGGAGGGGGCTCGCCACCCCTTCGAAATCTTCACAGATCACAAAAACCTCCTCTATCTTCAATCTGCTCAACGTCTAAATCCTCGTCAAGCCAGGTGGTCCCTCTTCTCGCCGCTTTGACTTCTTCCTTCACTTTCGGCCAGCTGAGAAGAACGTCAGGGCGGATGCCCTTTCTCGATCCTCTGACACTGTGGGCACAGAAGCACCTCTGCAGCATATAATTCCTCCAGAACGGCTCCTCACGGCAGCCCCCGTGGAGCTTAAACACCCACCTCCGGAAAGACTTATGTCCGCCCGGCCATGCGGCCTCGTATTCTAAAGTGGGGACACTCTTCCCGTGCTGCTGGCCATCCTGGAGTGCATAAATCTCTGCGGTTAATCTCCCGCTATTACTGGTGGCCCACCCTGGCTCATGATGTTAGAGATTATGTCCTGGCCTGCACCTCCTGTGCTCGCAACAAGGTCCCTCGCCTCAGACCCTCGGGTCTACTACTACCCCTCCCTGTGCCTGAAAGTCCTTGGTCCCATATCGCCATGGACTTCATTACCGACCTCCCGGCCTCATCGGGTAATACAGTCATTTGGGTGGTGACCGACAGGTTCTCTAAAATGGCCCATTTTGTCCCTCTGCCCGGGTTACCCTCCGCCCATTTATTGGCCCAACACTTTTTCCAGCACGTGTTTCGTCTACATGGGCTCCCGTTACATATAGTTTCTGATAGAGGAGTCCAGTTTGTGTCTAAATTCTGGCGGGCTCTGTGTACTCAATTACGGGTCCAGCTGGATTTCTCGTCGGCCTATCACCCTCAAACCAACGGGCAGGTAAGAGGGTCAACCAAGTGGGGGGACCTACCTACGACATTTTGTTTTCCGCCCGCCAGGATAACTGGTCGGACCTCCTCCCCTGGGCGGAATTTCATACAACTCCTTGGACTCTGAATCCACAGGACCTCTCCCTTTTTTGTTGTCCTTGGGCTACATCCCCGCCCGCCTCTCCCTCTGCCTTCTTCGTGTGACGTTCCCCGCCGTGGATGCCCAAGTACGGGACATCAAGTCTCTCTGGCAGGTCACACGTCAGGCCCTTCTACGGGCCTCCTCTCGTATCAAAGCCCAGGCTGACAGGTACCGGAGACCGGCGCCCATATTTAAGCCGGGTGACAGGGTTTGGCTATCTGCCAAGTACATTCGCTTCAAAGTGCCCAGCTACAAGCTGGGTCCCAAGTATTTGGGCCCTTTTGTGGTACTTCGGCAGTTAAATCCGGTGTCCTACAAGCTCCGCTTGCCTCCCACTCTGCGTATCCCGAACTCCTTCCATGTCTCGCTCCTCAAGCCTGTGGTGCTGAATCGCTTCTCCCGTAGATCTGTCTCGCCTTCTCCGGTGGCCGATTCTGATAACATCTTTGAGGTCAAGGAGGTCCTGGCGGAGAAGACAGTGAGGGGGAAGCGGTTCTTCCTTATCGACTGGAAGGGGTTCGGGCCTGAGGAGCGTTCGTGGGAACCTGAGGCCAACCTGTCCCCGGACCTCCTTGCTAGGTTTCCTAAAAAGAGGGGGAGACCTAAGGGGGGGGGGGTACTGTCATGGGGGCCGCGGGCACCGCTGCGCCCCGCGATCTCCCCTCTGGCTGCAGGGCTCCTGGCGCGGGTGCCGCGGCTGCCCGCGCCCATCTCCCTGCTGCCCGGGCTCTCGGCGCGGGTGCCGCGGCTGCCCGCGCCCATCTCCCTGCTGCCCGGGCGCCGGCACTTACCAGCCACGCTCCGGTGAACGCTGCCCCTGTCTGTTCCGGCCGCCGCGCGCGTGCCCGTGTCCCTAGGCGCGCGCGCGACGGCTGGTCAGGATTTAAAGGGCCAGCGCCCCAGTAATTGGTTATTGCTGGGCGCTGGTCCTATTTAAGATACACGCCCCCAACACACCTTGCCAGTTCGTTGGTGTGCGTCCAGTTAGTTTGAGTGTCTTGAGAGTCAGTTCTGATCGCCCGTGTACCAGTCCGTTTGCTACGTTCCTGACCTTGCCTGTTTGCCGCCCGCCCTGACCGTCTGCCTGTCTCTGACCACGAACCTCTGCCGCCTGCCCAGACCTTCTGCCTGTCCCCGACTACGCCTTCGGATTACGACTTTGTACCACGCACTACCCCGGCCGCCATCGCTAGCAAGTCACGTCAGGGGTAACGACCTGGTAGCCTCACGCCGCAGCAAGTCCATCCCGCTTTGCGGGGGGCTCTGGTGAAAACTGGGGGCTACTTAGACTCCGTTCCTTGACGTGGCTTTACCAACGCTAGCGGTGGTCCAGCGAATCCACCATACCCGTTACAATTGCTATGGGAAATGTGGTATCGCCCCGCTTTCCTGTACACTGAATAGCCTATCTAGCATCCAAGAAAGGTGAGTGACGTCACATCCCCCACAGCTATCAGTTTTTGATCATGGGAAAGCTTTGTACCTGCTGTAGGGGATGTGTCATCCTCCCTGCACACCGTGATGTCAGGACAGTGTCTCATGATGCTTTACCCTGGTACCACTACTATATAAAGAGCAGTAGGCAGACTTTTTTCTGACTGCTGCAGGATAATCTCAGAGGCATTAATGCATAATCAGCCAATCAAACAATGCAAGTCTTCTGACCATCTCCTCCTATAACAAGAGGTAAAGACAGTGCATAGTAATGAAGGCAGGTAGACTATAGCAGTAATGAGTCACTATGTACACATAGATATCACTGTATGTGTATAACACCCTCCCCTCCAGCTCTCTACTTGAATGACTACATTCCTGTTAGCACCTTTGTTTACATAGTGACTGATGAGTTACTTGAGGCAGCCAGATCTTTCTCTGCTCAGGTCACGCCCACTACAGGGGAGTGTTTCTGAGCTGAGCCTGGCTTCAAAGCACACCCACTGAGTGATGACAAAACATCCAAAGACTCAGAAGCAAAGCCATGTGATCACTGGAGGTCATATGTTTTGTAGGAAGGAGGGGAGAGAAGGATTCTCTGCCTGGTTTTACAAAGCAGAACAGGTAAGTAATTTTTAATGAGTATCAATTACAAAGTTCAAAATGATTAAGTTGTGAGCTCTATAACAAATAAAAAGATTGTCCCGGAGAACCCCTTTAAGGTTCTATGTCTACAATCTGCAATTGTTTAACATGGTGGCTAGAAGCCTTGTGAAGTCTTTCATCCATCATGTCTGCAATTCTAACCCTTCCTGCCCCAGGCAGGAAGTGTGAGAACCGCCATCTTTGAACAACCTTCTACACTGTTTTTACAATCCAGTAGGGTTTTTTGGTCATTTTACATCCCCCTTACATCCCTATAATTAGACTAAAAGTGAGCGAAAAGGTTGCATCTATCCCAAAATAATACCAATAAAAACTACACTTCAACCCACAAAAAATGACCCTCACTTAGGTCCATAGATGGAAATACAAAAAAGTCGCAGAAAATGGCGCTGCAGCGTAAATTAAAAAAAAATAATAGAAAATGTTTGGATTTTTTTACAGGACTAAAACCCTACATGTTTGGTGTTGCCTGAATCATATCAACCTGAAGAATACAGAGCACACATTATTCATACTGAAGAGTGAACACCGTAAAAACGAAACCTCTGCAAACACGTGGTGATGATATATAGTCATGATGTGGTGGAATTATTCAGTCACTATGTGGTGGTGATATCTGATCATGGTGCGGTGGTATTGTTCAGTCACTAGTGTGAGATATCTGATCATGGTGCGGTGGTATGTTCAGTCCCTATGTGGTCCTAGTGTCCACAGGCCACGGTCACATAGAAACACAATTCTAACAAACAAAAGAGAATCAGGAGGTAAAGCATGTATGAGGCCCCGACGTCACCATGTTTAAAGCCAAAGCCTTTTTACAATATGATGATGTACAGACAGTAAATATATGAATATGAGGGAAAAATAACACCGCAGAGGCCTTCATAATAAAAGTCCACCTAATCAATTACATAATACACAAAATGGAACTGAAATCAAAACCATGAGTCAAATCCGGGAAAGCTATAGATGTTGTTATAAAACTCCTCCTGCGGCTGTAAGATGTCAATTTTCCCTCCATGTGGATAATGGTCGGGCCTCCTTGGACCAAAGAGCCTCATGGGTTGAACTGATGCAGATCTGATGTCTGAGCCACATGCAAGACAGAAAGTGGTCTCCTCATCTCCTTTACCCTCTTCATTCTCATTGCTCTCTCGTCTCTGCTGCCTTCCCATTTAAGTCATCCATACCCCTAGTCCAGGAACTTTTCTTAGTAGCTAAGTTTGTAGAATCCCATGGGAAATATCCTTGGTTTTGAAACAATCCTAGATTTAAGCGATACAAAATGTAATATAATGAATTGGAGCAATAAATCTAGAACTATAATTGAGAAAACGTGGAAACACTAGGGACGAATCCAGACATCATACATGCAACACATTTACTCAACCAGTGAACAACTACATCCCTAATCACTCTAGAGTATGTCCAGTTTTGCCCCTTTCCTGGATCTTCTCATACCTCACTGATCAGACATTATCGTCTCTCACATTCGCACAGCACCTCCTCCTCTCGACCGCCTCTCTTTGGTGCCCTCAGGGTCAGACCTGGGCTCGCTACTCTTCTCTAACTACATTCTTGGTCTGTTCCGCTCATAGCATCACACGGCGTTCTATACCATCAGTATGCTGAAGACTCCCAACTCCTACACTCTGTCCCAGATGTTACCTCTCTGTTCTCCTGGAACCCAGACTGTCCTATCCTCCATATCCCTTCTCTTCTCCTCCCACCATCCTAAAACTAAACATGAGAAAACTGAATTCATCATCTTTCCACCATCCCAGCTATCCCCCCACCGATCCCTCTATCACAAGTCAATACACTCTCTACACTCTCAATGGTTCTGCAAGCCCGCTGCCTTGGGATAAACCTTTGTTTCCTCACTGTCTTTCAAACCACAAATCCAGCCCTCTTTCTGCGGCAGTCTCCACCTGAAAAATATCCTCTCAAATTTCTTAACATTGAAAAGGCTACATGTCCTAATCATTTCCCACCTAGACTACTGCAATATCCTTTTCAGTGGCCTCCCTTCTGGGACTCATGCGCCCCTCCAAACCATTCCTCACTTCTGCTGCCCGTCTTATCCGACCTCGCTCGCGCATACACCTCTACCTCTCCTCTCTGCCATCCCTCACTGGATTCCCATTGCCCAGCGAAATCCAGTTCCAAGTTATAACCGTGACCGACAAGGCTCTCCATAACCACTCCCCCCATACATCTCTGTTTAATCTCAGATATCTCCCCTCACGCGATCTCCGCTCCTCACAGTCCTTCTCCTCTTCTCTCCTCTTATAAGCTCCTCACACAAACATCTCCAAGACTCTCCCATTTCCCCCCTACTCTGGAACTCACTCCCCAACACATCAGACTCCCCGCCAACCTCACTATGCTCCAAAACCAACCTGAAAACCCCTTTCATCAGTACAGTCTATAACCTACACTAATCCTGCTGCCCCTAAGCTCTCCACAAACATGTCCCCTCCCCCTCACCTTCAGATTCTTTCCTCCTTCCTTGTAAGAGCGATTGTTATGCATGTCACCCCTCTGGATTGTGGCAGCCCCCTGGAGATTAATGACGCTTTACAAAACTAATAGTAAAATAATAATTGGTCCGCGCTGAGCTGTAAGTCAGCCTTGTTCTATGTGAACAAGGAACTAAAGACAACCTAGGCCACAGGTCCATGGGGAAACACATGTAGTAAACAATATAAACATGCAGCAGAGCTCTTTAGCGGGAAAGGGATGTAGCCAGTGTACATTCGCAGAATGAGGCCCCGGGATATCAATCCCCGGCACCCCCCCCCCCCCCCTCCCCCCCCCCCCCCCCTTTCCCCCCCCCCCCCCCCCCCCACCCCCTCCCCCTCTCCACATTAAATGCCAACACAATTTTAACATCTGATTGATTGTACAGACATATAATTTTGTATGAGCGGAAATATATCACCTCAGAGATCCTTCAGAAAAAAAGTCCACATAATGCCTTTACCAGGATTTATACATAATCCTGAAAATCAAACCATGAGGACAAATCCAGGGAAAGATATAAATGATGTACTAAACTCCTTCTGAGCTGTAAGATGTCTTGTTCCCTCCTTGTGGAGAAGGTCGGGGCCTCCTGGACCAAAGAGCCTGTCATGCTGATCCTGTGCAGATCAGGAGTAATAGAGCCTCATCATACAGTAATATTGGTCTCCTCAACTCCCTTACCCTTTCATCCTCCATTGCTCTCCTTGCCTCAGTCGCTTCCTTTTAGTCCATCCCATAGATGACAAAAACCCTGGAGTCCCAAGGAATTTTTCTTTTAGGGGGGGGGGGGGTGGCGATGAAGTTTGTGGAATCTATGGAAATCACCAAGAATGTCAGAAAATAATCCTAGATTTTACCGTATAAATTATGTAATGAATTGTCCGTAAAAGTCTGATCTAATAAAAAACAACATTAAACAAATTACATTTATCGTTTACGCTGAACACCGTAGAAGAAAAATTTCCAAATGCAAAAATTGCACGTTTTTTTGATTATTTTATGTGCCCTAAAAATTGGAATAAAAAGTAATAAAAGTTCAGATGAATCCAAAATGGTGCCAAGAAAATCTACACTTCAGCCTGTTAATGCCACCTCATCAGGTCCATAGGGGGAGGGACAAAAAGTTATTGGTCCACAAAATATGGCTGCAGAGTAAATTTGAAAAAAAGAAAATTGTTAGCAAACTTTTTAAAACATAAAGAAAACCCATATATTTGGATTACCGAATTGAATCAACCTGCAAATATAGTGTACACATCATTTACACCAAATTGTGAACGCTGTAAAACAAAACCCACAACACGGCGCAAGTTTCCTTTTTTACATTTTCCCCCACTGAGAATGGTTTTTGCAGTGTCCCGTATATTCTATGGACCGGTGAATGAAATCATTAGAAAGAACATCTTACCTGCAAAATAAAAGCCCTCACATTCTATGTAGGAGGAAAAATAAAAAACAAGTTAAGTTTGGGAAGGCGAGGAGGGAAATACGAGACCATATTTTATACCGCTTCGGAAGGGGTTAAATGAGCGGATTGGAGCTGTGGCTGATCCTGACAGATAGCAGCAGCTCCTGGCTGACAGCCGTTACCTGCCACTATGGAGTGGCCTCACCATGATCCCACTCTATACACTTCTGACAATTATAATGTCATTCTACATGCAGAAGAAAATAGAAGGGGGAAATGTCACCATGAGTCCGAGGTGCATACGGGCAAAGGTTTATGGCGCAGCCAAAAGAGGCCGACACCATGAGTTGACAGAGATCTGTGATTGGCAGATCACTATGTAACAACCCAACACAGAGGGGAATGTAGCTCAGTGTAGGCGCATGCTTTGCATATGAGGCCCCGGGTTCAATCCCCCGGCAATCTCCACATTAAAGCCAGACACCAATTTTTACATCTGATTGATTGTACAGACAGTAAATATATGGATATGAGCGTATGAAATCCACCTCAGAGATCCCTTCAGAATAAAAGTCACATAATGCTTTACAGGATTTATACATAATCCTGAAAATCAAAACCCAAGAGACAAATCCTGGAAAGATATAAATGCTGTAATAAACTCCTTCTGAGCTGTAAGATGTCTTGTTCCCTCCTTGTGGAGAAGGTCGGGCCTCCTGGGACCAGAAGGGCCTCATGCTGACTGTGCAGATCAGGATATAGGACCTCAGTTCATACAGTAGTTGGTCTCCTCCATCTCCCTTACCCCTTTTCATCCTCAGATGCTCCTTCTCTCTGTCGCTTCCCTTAGCCATGCCATAGATGACAAAACCTGGATCCTGGAATTTTTCTTAGATTGAAGTTTGTGGAATCGTATGGGAAATCCCAAGAATTCGAAAATAATCCAAGATTTTACCGATCAGAAATCGTATGTAATGAATTGTCCGAAAAAGTCTGAACTATTAAAATACAACATCATTTATCGTTTACCAGAACACCGTAGAAGCAAAAATTCCAAATGCAAAATTGCACGTTTTTTTGATATTTTAATGTTGCCCTAAAAATTGGAAAAAAATTAATAAAAGTTCTGATGAATCCAAAATGGTGCCAATAAATCTACACTTCAGCCTGTTAATGCCACCTCATTCCGTCCATAGGGGAGGACAAAAAAGTATTGGTACAAAAAATGCTGCAGAGGTAAATTTGAAAAATAGATAATGTTTGCAACTTTTTTTAAAACAATAAAGAAAACCCGAGTCTATTTGAATTACCGGAATTGTAATAACCTCAGAATAGAGTGAACACAATCAATTTACACCAAATTGTAACCGCTGTAAAAAACAAAACCCACAAACACGGCGCAAGTTTCCATTTTTTTATCATTCTCCCCACTGAGACTGTTTTTTGCAGATTCCCGGTAATATTCTATGGACCGGTTGAATGAAATCATTAGAAAGAACATCTTATCCTGCAAAAAAAAGCCTCACATGTCTATGTAGGAGAAAATAAAAAAAAAGTTATGGTTTTGGGAGAGGCGAGGAGTGGAAATACGAATAGCCAAATTATTAAGACGGCTGTCATCGAAGGGGTAAATGAGCGGCTTGGAGCGTGGCTGATCCAGACAGATAGCAGCAGCTCCTGCTGACAGCCGTTACCTGCCCAATTTTTCTATGGAGTGGGCCTCGAGCCGGTGATCCCACTCCTATACACCTTCTGACATTAATAATGTCATTCTACATCAATGAAAGTAAGGGGGGAAATGTCACCATGTAATCCGAGTGCAGTACGGGCCATAGTTTATGTGCGCATCCAAAAGAGGCCGACACCATAGGACAGAGATAGTGATTGGCAGATCCTATGTAAAAACCCAAGCACAGAGGGGATGTAGCTCATGGTATAGCGCATGCATCGCATGCATGAAGCCCCGGGTTCAACCCCGGCATCGCCACATTTTAAAGCCAACAACAATTTTACATCTGATTGATTGTACAGACGGTATAATATATGGATATGACGGTATAATAACAACCTCCGAGATCCTTCAGAATCAAAATCCACATAATGCTTTAACCAGGATTATACATAATCCTGAGAAAATCAAAACCATGAGGACAAAATCCTGGGAAAGATATAAATGCTGTAATAAAACACCTTCCTGAGCTGTAAGATTTATTGTCCCCCTTGTGGATAAGGCTCGTGCCTCCTGGACCAAGAAGATCCTCCACCAAGGGCTGAACCTAGTGCAGATCTGGATATAGGAGCCTCAGTCAGACAAGTAAGTTGGTCCTCCTCCCATCTCCCTACCCCTTTCATCCTCATTGCTCTCTTGCCTCTGTCGCTTCCCATTTAACCATCCATAGATGACAAAACCCTGGAGTCCTGGAATTTTTTTCTTTTAGATTGAAAGTTTGTGAATCATTTTTTTATGAAAATCTCCAAGAATGTCAAAAATAAACCTAGATTTTACCGATATGAAAATGTATGTAATGAATTGTCCGTAAAAGTCTGATCTATTAAAAATACAACATCATTTATCGTTTACGCTGAACCCGTAAAGAAAAATTTCCAAATGCAAAAATTGCAAGATTTTTTGATTATTGTGTTGCCCTAAAAATTGAATAAAAAGTAATAAAACTTCAGATGACTCCAAAATGGTGCCAAGAAAATCTACACTTCAGACTGTTAATGCCACCTCATTCAGGTCCATAGGGGAGGACAGAACAAAAAGTATTGGGACACAAAAAATGCTGCCGATAAATTTGAAAAATAGAAAAATTTTTGCATCTTTTTAAAACCAATAAAGAACACCCCTATATTTGGTATTACCGAATTGTACAACCTGCAGAATATAGTGAACACATCATTTACCCAAATTGTGAACGCTGTAAAAACAAAACCCCAAACACGCGCAGTTTCTTTTTACATTTCTCCCACTTATATGTTTTTGCATTTTCCCGTAATATTCTAAGGCCCGGTGAATGAATCAATTAGAAAGAACATCCTTATCCTGCAAAATAAAAAGCCCTCACATCTATGTAGGAGAAAAATAAAAAAAAAGTATGGTTTGGGAAGGCGAGAGGGAAATAACAAAGCCATTTATTATGAACCGGCTGTCCAGGAAGGGGTTAAATGAGCGGATTGAGCTGTGGCTGATCCTGACAGATAGCAGCCACTCCTGGCTGACAGCCGTTACCTGCCGGCAATGGAGTGTCCTCATCCATGCCCCACTCTATTACACCTTTCTGACAGTATAATTTCATTCTACACAATGATAGTAAGGTGGAAATGTCATCCAGGAATCCGAGGTGCATACGGCTAGTTTATGTGCGCAGCCAAAAAGAGGCCTGACACATGAGAGACAGAGAATCTGTGATTGGCATATCACTATTAACAACCCAAGCACCGATGGGATGTAGCCAGTGGTATAGCGCATGCCTTCGCATGTATGAGCCCCGGGTTCATCCCTGGCATCTCCACATTTTAAAGCCAACACAATTTTACATCTGATTGATTGTACAGGCCCCACAGTATAATATATGGATATACGTATAATATCACCTCAGAGATCCTTCAGAATAAAAGTCCACATAATGCTTTAACCAGGAAATTTATACATAATCCTGAAAATCAAAACCAGAGGAAAAAACCCGGGAAAGATATAAATGCTGTAATAAAATCTTCTGAGCTGTAAGATGTCTTTTTCCCTCCTTGTGGAGAAGGTCGGGGCCTCCGGGGGACCAAAGACCTATGGCTGAACTTTGCAGATTGGTTAGGACCCCTCATCAGCAGAAGTTGGTCTCCTCCATCTCCCTTACCCCTTTACCCTCATTTGCTTTTTCCCTCTGTCGTTTCCCCCTTTTGTCCTCCATAGAGAAAAACCCCTGGAGTCGGGAATTTTTCTTTTAGATTGAAGTTTGGGGGAATCAGGGAAAATCTCAAGAATGTCAGAAAATAACCCTAATTTTCCGAATAAATGTATGTAATGAATTGTCCAAAAAAGTCTGTCTTTTAAAAATCAACTCATTTATCTTTACGCTGAAACCCGTAGAAGAAAAATTTCCAAATGAAAAATTGCCCCTTTTTTTTGATTATTTTATGTCCCTAAAAATTGGAAAAAAAAGTAAAAAAAAGTTCAGTGAACCCAAAAATGGTCCCAAAAAAATTACACTTCGGGCCTTTTTAATGCCCCTCTTTTCGGGTTTCCTTTAGGGGGAGGAAAAAAAAAAAAGTTTTTGGTCACAAAAAATGGCTGCGAGAAATTTTTGGGGAAAAATAAAAAATTTGTTTGCATCTTTTTTTTTAAAACATAAAGAAAACCCGATATTTTGGGTTTATTCCGGAATTGTATCAACCTGCAAAAATTATAGGAAACATCATTTCCCCAAAAAATTGTAAAAAAGGGGGTTTTTGGTAAAAAAAAAACCCCCACAAACCGGGGAAGTTTCTTTTTTTACTTTTTCTCCCCCTTGGGGTTTTTTTTTGGGGTTTCCCCGGGGATTTTCTAGGAAACCGGGGGGAATTTGAATTCATTAGAAAAAAACTTCTTACCCTTTAAAAAAATAAAAGCCCTCACATGCTATGTAGGGGAAAAAAAAAAAAAATTTTGGTTTTTGGGGAAAGGGGCAAAGGGGGGAAATACGAAGAGCCTTATTTTTTTGGGACCGGCTGTCAGGAAGGGGTTAAATGAGCGGGATTGGAGCTGTGGCTGATCCCGCGATAGCAGCAGCTCCTGGGTGACAGCCGGGTTTCCTGCCCCTATGGGGTGGGCCCCAGCCGTGATCCCACTCTTTTAAAACCTTTTCGACATTATTTAAGTCTTTTTACATCAGGTTTGTAAGGGGGGAAAAGGGCACCAGGAAAGGGGTGCTGGGCGGGCCATAGGTTTATGTGGGGCAGCCAAAAGAGGGACACCATGGGAGACAGGATCTTGATTGGGAGAACACTTTGTTAAAAACCCAAGAAAAGGGGGGATGTAAACTCAGTGGTAGAGGCAATTTCTTCGCATGTATGAGGGGGCCCCCGGGTTTTAAACCCGGGATCTCCACCCTTTTAAAGCCAACACAATTTTTCATACTGATTGATTGTAAGACAGGGATACTTAAAGGATATGAGCGGGGTTAAAACACCTCAGAGTTTCCCTTTAGAATAAAAGGTCCAAAATAATGCTTTACCAGGATTTATTTCATAATCCTGAAAATCAAAACCATGAGGACAAAATCCTGGGGGAAAAATATAAATGCGTAATAAAAACTTTTTCTGAGCTGTAAGATGTCCTTTTTTTCCCCTTTTTGGAGAAGGGGGGGGCCTCCTGGGACCAGAAGAGCCCTTTGGCTAACCTGGCAAAATCTGGATTTTAGGACCCTCAGTCAGACAGTAAATTTTGGTTTTCCCCCATCACCTTCCCCCCTTTCATCCTCTTTGGGCTCCCTTCCCCTCTGCCCGTTTCCCCCTTTTAAATTTCCACCCCTTTAGATTAACAAAACCCGGGAGCCCTGGAATTTTTCTTTTGGGCTTGAAGTTTGTGGATTCTAGGGGAAATCTCCCAAAATGTCAAAAAATTTAATCCTAATTTTACCATATAAATGTATGAAATAAAATTTGTCCGTAAAAAGTCATGTTTCTTTTTAAAATACAACATCATTTATCGTTTACGCTGAAAACCGTAAAAGGGAAAAAAAATTCCAAAATTTAAAAAATTTGGGCGGGTTTTTTTTTGATTATTTTATGTGCCCAAAATATTGGAAAAAAAAGTAATAAAATTTTCAGATGAATCCAAATTTGGTGCCAACAAAAACTCCCAACCTTCCCCCTTTTAATTTTCCGCCTCATTCAGGTCCATGGGGGAAGGGAACAAAAAATTTTTTGGGGTCACAAAAAATGGCTGCAGAGAAAAATTTTGAAAAAAAAAAATTTTTTGGCATCTTTTTTAAAACAAAAAGAAAACCCGATTTTTTTTGGGTTAAAAAACCGGGAATTTTTATCAACCTCCCAGAATATAGAGAACAAAACTTTTAAACCCAAATTTGTGAACGCTGAAAAAAACAAAACCCAAAAAAACCGGCGCAATTTTTCTTTTTTACTTTTCCCCCCCCTTAGAATTTTTTTGCGGGTTTCCCCCGGGGTTTTTTTTTTATGGACCGGTGAATGAAATCATTTAGAAAAAAACATCTTGTCCTGCAAAATAAAACCCTCACATGCTAGGGTAGGGGGGGGAAAAATAAAAAAAAAAAAAGGGTTTTTTGGGAAGGCGGGGGGGGGGAAATAACAAAAGGGGCCAAATTATTTTGCCCGGGCTGCAGGAAGGGTTTAAAAAAATTTGGCGGGTTTAGGAGCTGGGGGCGTTTCCGGGCAGATACCATGAAAGACGGGGGACTTTTATTGACAAAATCACAAATTAAAAAACCCAAGCATAGAGGGGATGTAGCTCAGTGGAAAAAGGGGAAAGCTTTGCATTTATGGGGCCCCGGGGTTCAACCCCCGGGCATCCCCCACTTTTTTTAAAAAACAGAAATAAGTTGGCTAACCCCTTTAATGCCCTTTATACTTGCATCAAAGTCCCGGGAAAAAGGGGGTTATCCTGATTTTAATAACTTCACAGAACACTAAAACACATTTATATTGAAAACAAAAAACATTCCACTCCCTTCATGTGTTTATTTTCCCTTTTTTTTGCCTTCTTATCTCTATCATGAGAATCGGGAAATTTTCCCGGGTTATTAGGGGTCAGAAATTTTCTCCTGCGGGCTATTTCCTACAAGTCCCACAAGGGCACTGTTTTTAACAATCCGGGCATTCTGCACCCCCCCCTCAAAAACCCCTCCTAGCACTTTTTCTTTATTGTTTTCAGACATAACACTCATGCCCTTCATCTCTACTCCATTTCCCACCCCGGGGTTTTGCCGGGCAGCAGGCTGTGTGTATTTAAAATGAAACCAATTTATTTTTAAACACGGAAAAAAGGGACATTTTTTTCCCTCATCCTAAAAATTTATTAATACAGGTACAAATATATAAAATTTGGTTTAAATTGCTATAAATTTTCTGTAAAATCCCCAACGGGCAGGTACATGCTACCTCCCATTGTAACTCGGGATTGCTATAAAAATTTGGGGTATACCCCCGTTTTTCCTTTTAAACACTGAATAGCCAAACTAAAACCAAAAAAGGGTGGGAGTAAAAAAAAAAAGAAAAAAAAACACCCCCACAGCTATCATTTTTTTGATCAGGGGAAAAGTTTTGAAACCTGCAATAGGGGAGGGTGTCACCCTTTCCTGCCCCCCCCCGTGTTTTTCGGGAAAGTCTAAATGAGGGCTTTCCCCTTTGGTCCACTACTAAATAAAAAACAGTGGGGCAATTTTTTTTCTGACTGCGCGGGGAAATAACCCTCAGAGGGCCTTTAAAAATGCATAATAAACCCCAATAAAACAATCAAGCCCTTCCCTGACCCCCCCTTTCCCAATAACAAAGGTAAAGACAGTGCTTTGTAAATGAAGGCAGGTAGACTAAGCAGTAATGAGTCCAAATATGTACAAAAATAGATAAACACTGTATGTGTATAACACCCTCCCCTCCAGCCCCTTTTTACTTGAATGAACCCACATTCCTTAGCACCTTTGTTTTTCATAGTGACTGATTAGTTACTTTAGGGGAGCCAATCTTTTCCTGCTCAGGTCACGTCCCCCTACAGGGGGGCTTTCTGAGCTGAGCCTGGGTTTAAAACCCCACCCACGAGTGGTTTACAAAAAAAATCCAAAGACTTTAGAAGCAAAACCTTTTAAACACTGGAGGTTTAAATGTTTTTTGTAGGAAGGAGGGAAGAAAAGGAAAATTTTCTGCCTGGTTTTTAAAAAAGCAGAACAGGGAAGTAAATTTTTTTTGAGTTTTCAATTTTTCAAAGTTCCCAAAAAGATTAAAATTTTTTGAGCTCTATAACAAAAAAAAAGATTGGGCCCGGGGAAAACCCCCTTTTAAAGGGTTTTATGTCTAAAAATCTGCAATTGTTTAACATGGTTTGGGTAGAACCTTTTTTGAACTTTTTTATCCATCATGTCTGCAATTCTAACCCTTTTCCCCGCCCCAGGGGAGGAAGTGTGAAAACCGCCATCTTGAACAACCTCTACCTTTTTACAATCCCGTAGGTTTTTTTTGGGCCCTTTTTAAAATCCCCCCTTTCATCCCCATAATTAATAAAAGTGGGCGAAAAGGTTGCATCTATCCCAAAATAATACCAATAAAAACTACACTTCAACCCCACCCAAAAAATTTACCCTCACTTTGGGCCATAGGGTGAAATTTCAAAAAATTCGCAGAAAATGGCGCTGCAGCGTAAAATTTAAAAAAATAAAAGAAAAAATTTTTGGGGTTTTTTTTTCAAGGGCTAAAAACCCCCAAAGTTTGGTGTTGCCTAACAATTTTCAAACCCGAAGGGAAAACAGGGGCACACATTATTCCCTACTGAAGAGTGAACACCGTAAAAACAAAACCCTTTTCAAAACGTGGTGATGAATATTTCAGGGGTTTTTGTGGAATTATTTATCCTATTTTGGTTTTGGAGATATCTGATCATGGTGCGGTGGAAATTTTTCATCACTAAGTGGGGGTGATATCTGATAAAGGTTTCGGTTTTTTGTTTTATCCCCCTATGGGGTCCTTTAGTGACCACGGCCCGGGTCAAATAGGAAACACAATTCTAACAAACAAAAGGGGAATCAGGGGGGTAAAGCATGTATGAGGCCCCCGACGTCCCAAATTTTTTAAAAAACCAAAGCCATTTTACATATGATTGATTTTACAGACAGTATAATTTAGGGATAAGAGCGGGGATAAAAACACCGCAAGAGCCCCCCATAATTTAAAAAACCCCGTAATGCTTTTTCCAGGAATTTAAAAACATAATGGACTGAAAATCAAAACCCGAAAGGAAAAAATCCCGGAAAGCTATAGATTTTGTTTAAAAACTCCTCCTTTCGCTGTAAGAAGTTCCCCTTTTTCCCCTCCCCTTTTGGAGAAGGTCGGGGCCCTCCTTTTACCAAAGAGCCTCATGGGTTTGGGCCTGTGCAGATCTGGATGTTTGGAGCCTCTGCCAGACAGTAATTTTGGGCTCCTCCATCTCCTTTTCCCCCTTTTATTTCAATTTCTCTTTTCGTCTCCTTTCCCGCTTCCCTTTTAGTCCATCAATAAATCCGGAGTCTGGGATATTTTCTTATGAGCTTGAAGTTTGTGAATCACATGGGAAATTATCATGGTTGAATAATCCTAAGATTATGAGCGATACGCAAAATGCCTATATAATGATTGTGCCAATAAATATATAGAAATATAATTGAGAAATCGTGGAAACACTAGGGACTGAATCCATAGGGACCTCATACTATGCAACACATTTAATCTTCCAGTGGAGCCTCATACTGGGCCGGGACGACGGGTAGGCCAAGGTAGGCGACCGCCTTGGGGCCTACACAGCTTATCCCAAAGGGGCGCCATAAGCGGACCCCGTCCATCTCGCCGGGACTACAGGCCGCTGCCAGTGGGCCTGAACGCCGGCGGTATCTGTGATCGCTTGCTGCGGAGCAGAGAGCAGGCGCTCCCCTGAACCCGCAGACAGTGTCGGGCCGATCCCCGGGGGATCGCTGGATCTCCGGTGCAGATGCGGGCGTCACAAGCGGAGGCACGCCAGGGTCATCACAGCGAGGAGGACCAGCCACGCGGCCCCGTCGCGCCCTCAGCCTGGCACAGCGTCGCAATGACGTGATGTCACGCGAGATTGCATCTCCTCGGGCGCACAGCCGCGTCATAGGCACGTGCGACCCCGAGGAGCTGCCGGAGGAGCAGTCCGGCCGCTGGAGGCGGGACCCGAAGAGGAGCGCGCATACCGGGAGTTGGTAAGTATGACCATGTTGTGTTTTTAAGTGCCTGCCTGTGGCACCATTCGACATGCTGTGGCCCCCTATATCCGCCTGCGGCCCCTATAATGCACTGCCTGCGGCCCCCTATAATTGCCTGCCCTGTGGCCCCATACGCCTGCCTGCTGGACCCCTATATCCCGCTGAGGCCCCTATAAGGCATGCCTGCGGCCCCTTATTGCACTGCCATGTGGCCCCATACGCCTGCCTGTAGGCCCCCTTTATCCGCCTGCAGGCCCCCTATAATTCCTGCTGCGGCCACCCATAATGCTGCCTGCGGCCAAGAGCAATGCCTGCTGCGGCGCCCATATATGCCGCATGCGGCCCCCTATAATGCCTGACTGCGGCCCCTATAATGCCTGCTGCGGCCCCTATAAATGCCTGCTGCGGGCCCCCATTAATGATGCCTGTGGCACCATTACGCCTGCCTGTGGCCCCTATATCCCGCCTGCGGCCACTATAATGACCTGCCTGTGGCCCCATACGCATGCCTGTGGCCCCCTATATCCCGCTGCGCCCCATTAATGGCCTGCCTGCGGCCCCATACATGCATGCCTGCGAGCCCCCTATATGCCTGCCTGCGGCCCATAATGCAATTCCTGCGGACCCTATAATGCCTGCCTGCGGCACACTATAAAGCCGCCTGCCGGCACCCTATAATCCTGCCTGCGGCCCCTATAATGGACTGCATGAGGCAAATATATATGCCTGCCCTGCGGCCCCCATAATGCCTGCCTGCGGCCCCCTATAATGCCTAGCCTACGGCCACCTATATTGCCTGCACTGCGGCCCCCTATATTGCATGCCTGCGCGCCCCCTATATTGCCTGCCTGTGGACCCCCTATAATCGCCTGCCTGTTGGCACCACTATATCGCACTGCGGACCCCTATATATGCCTGCCTCCGGCCCATATATATGCTGCAGGCCCCTATAATGCCTGCCTGCTGCCCCCATACTCGCATGCCTGCGGCCCCCTATTATTTGACTGCGGCCCCCTATATTGCCTGCCTGCGGCACCAAAATGCCTGCCTGTGGCCCCCTATATTCTGCGTGGCCCCCTATATTCTGCTGCGGACCATATAATGCCCGCCTGCGGCAACCCACATAATGCCGCTGCGGACCCCCATAATGCCCGACTGAAGCACCCCCATAATGCCCGCCTGCGGCCCCCATAATGCCCGCGAGGTCCGGTGTGGCCGGGGGGGGCGGGGGGAGGGAGGGGGGGGGGGGGGGCGGCTCGCGGTGGGGGGGCGAGGGGCGAGGACGCGGCCCATATAATGCCCGCACTGCGGCCCCTATAATGATGCCTGCGGCACTCTATAATGCCTGCCTGCGGCCACCTATAATGACTGCACATGCGGCCACATTTAATTCTGCCTGTGGCCCTTATTTCTCTGCCTGTGGCCACCTTATAATGCCTGCCTGTGGCCCCGTATATTGCCTGCCTCGGGGCCCCCTTTAATGCCTGCCTGTGGCACCTTAAGCCTGCCTCGTGGCACCCCATACGCCTGCTGTAGCCACCATACGCATGCATGTAGCCCCATACGCCTGCCTGAACCACTGCGTATATATCTTGCCTGAGCACCTAGCTCTTATACCTGCCTGAGTGCCCCTAATATTTATATACATACCTGTCTAAGGGGACAATAATATATATACCTGCATGACTGAGAGCGGCATATCTATATACTGCCTGACTGAGAGGGCCATATCTATTTTTCCTGTATGACTAAGGGGCCTTATATACCTATAATTAAGTAGGTACTGGAAATGTGAGGAATCTAAGACTATTTGTGTACAAATCCCTCAGGGGACGAGTCTTGGCCGGGGAGCAGTCGTAATAAAAGTAGTAGGTTATGCAAACCATGGATTGTAGTGGGTTGTGCGGTGCAATTCTCCATGGCTCCCGGACAGTCTCGTCCGTACGCTCTGCCACATAAGCCAGCATCAGTGTGGAACTAGTACCCCAATGTGGAGGGTTCCTTACTGCAACACATGGTTATTCTGGATTTCATCATCCTATATATAACACTCTAAGTTCTTATTCCTATGTTGGATGTTCATTGATTAAAGGATTGCCGAAACGTCGTCCATATTAACATCCACAATCTCTTTGGTTTATTACTACTACTTGTTATTTGAGCACGTGTTGAGTATGTCTACAGTCATTTTGTATGATTTTCTAATGCGTTCTTAATGCTCAGTGTAATAAAAAACACCCTATTATATTTGCATCAATTTGGTGTGCCGTGGTTTCTATTTGACTTGGCCGGGAGCAATCAGCATGAAGGTGTGAACCAGGATGGAGAGAGTAAAGGGTAAGTGATCGACGCTCTTTATTCAGAAAAGACGTCTCCGGTGTGTCACTAAATGTACAATGCCTGTGTAATCACTTATATTTCTGCAGAGCCTACATACAAAAACTTGTATCTACCCACTTTATGGTCATTGTTTATGGCGGGTGGTATTGTAATCAGACCTGTGTACACTGTATCTACAACTATATGGTCACTGTATGCGCGGTGGTATTTGTAATCAGATGACTGTGATACAGATGATAGTCACATGTGGGGGTCGCGTTCGGTCAGGGTCTGGCAGGTTATTTGGGCCTTAAGTAGTAATATTTTTGGGTTTTGGGTTTTTGTAGAGTGTTTTTAGTAACAATCATTCGTCTGGTAGATTTGCCCATGTATCGGTGGATTATTCGGTGACTGTTATTTAGGGTATTGCATTTGTCATACGGGGGGAGCGTTTTTGAAAATGCTAATTTGTCAGGGCTGATTTTCATTGTGCAGTGACGGGCTGAGGAGATGGACGGGAGCTATGTGGAATGTGCAGAAAATTAGTGACAGGCCCTGGCGCAGGGGTGAGAGGAATTAGTGTGTGTGTGTGTGTGTGGGGGGCATTTTTTTGAGAGCGAAGGGGGGGGGGGGCGTCATTGGCTGTACTCGCCTAGGGCACCAAAATGTCTTGTCCCGGCCCTGGCTACATCACTAATCTCTCTAGAGTATGTCCAGGTTTTGGCCTTTCCTGGATCTTCTCATCCCTCACTGATCAGACATTCAGCGTCTCTCACTCTGGCACCACCTCCTCCTCTCGCCCCCTCTTGTTGGTGTCCCTCAGGGGTCAGACCTGGGCTCGCTACTCTTCTCTATCTACATTCTTGGTCTGGGTCAGCTCATAGCATCACACGGCTTTCTATACCATCTGTATGCTGATGACACCCAACTCTACATCTCTGGCCCAGATGTTACCTCTCTGTTCTCCTGGATCCCAGACTGTCTATTCATCCTTATCCTCCTTCTTCTCCTCCACATCCTAAACTAAACATGGAGAAACTGAATTCATCATTTTCCACATCCCACTTTCCCCCACCGGATCCCTCTATCACGTTAATACACTCTCTACTCCCCTCAATGGTTCTGCAAGTCCGCTGCCTTGGGATAAACTTTGACTCTCTCTGTCTTTCAACCACAAATCCGAGCCCTACCGCTGCCTGCAGTCTCCACCTGAAAAATATCTCTCAAATTTCTTAACATTGATGCTACATGTCCTATTCATTTCCAAACCTAGACTTACTGCAATATCCTTTTCTGTGGCCTCCCGTCTGGCACTCATGCTCCCCTCCAAACCATTCTCACTTCTGCTGCCCGTCTTATCCACCTCTCTCCTCACTCCTCCTCTACCTCTCCTCTCTGCCAATCCCTTCACTGGCTTCCCATTGCCCAGCGAATCCAGTTCAAGTTAGTAACCGTGACCGACAAGGCTCTCCATAACCTCTCCCCTCCATACATCTCTGCTTTAATCTTCAGATATCTCCCCTCACGCGATCTCCGCTCCTCACAGGTCCTTCTCCTCTGCTCTCCTCTTATAAGCTCCTCCACCAAGCAATCTCCAAGACTTCTCCCATGCTTTCCCCATACTTCTGGAACTCACTGCCCCAACAAATCAAAATCCCCGCCAATCACTATGTAAAAAACCAACCTGAAAAACCCATTTCATCAGTACAGTCTATAACCTACACTAATCCTGCTGCCCTAAACCTCTCACAAACATGTCTGCCCCTCACCTTCTGATTCTTTCCTCCTTCCTTGTAGAGTGTATGTTATGCATGTAACCCCTCTGGATTGTGCAGACCCTGGAATTAATGGCCCCTTTACAATAACTAATAATATGAATAATAATTGTCCGGCTCCCTGAGCTGTAAGTCAGGCCTTGTGTCTATGTGAACAAGGACTAAAGACATCCTAGGCCACAGGTCACATGGAAAACACATGTATAAATAATAGAATCAGTGCAGTACAGCTCTATAGCTAAACCCGATATATTTGGTATTACCGGAATTTTATCAACCTGCAGAATATAGAGAACACATCATTTACACCAAATAGTGAACGCTGTAAAAGCAAATCCCCAAACACGGCGCAAGTTTCTTTTTTTAACATTTCTCCCACTTAGAATGTTTTTGCAGTTTCCCGGTATATTCTATGGACCGGTGAATGAAATCATTAGAAAGAACAACTTGTCCTGCAAAATAAAAGCCCTCACATGTCTATGTAGGAGGAAAAATAAAAAAAAGTTATGGTTTTGGGAAGGCGAGGAGGGAAATACGAAGAGCCATATTATTATGACCGGCTGTCAGGAAGGGGTTAAATGAGCGGGATTGGAGCTGTGGCTGATCCTGGCGATGATAGCAGACTCCTGGCTGACAGCCGTTACCTGCCGCTATGGAATGGCCTCAGCCAGTGATCCCGCTCTATACACCTTTCTGACATTATAATGTCATTCTACATCAGATGATAGTAAGGGGGGGAAATGTCACCAGGAATCCCGGGGGTGCAGTACGGGCCATAGGTTTATGTGCGCAGCCAAAAGAGGCCGACCCCCATGAGAGACGGAGATCTGTGATTTAAAAGATCCCCTATGTAACACACAAGCAAAAGAGGGGATGTAGCTCAGTGGTAGAGCGCATGCTTTGCATGTATGAGGCCCCGGGTTCAATCCCCGGCATCTCCACAATTTTAAAAAATAGAAATAAGTTGGCTAACCCCTTAATGACCTATATTTGCATCATAGTGCCGTGAAAGGGGTTATCCGGGAATTTAATAACTTCACAGAACACTATAAACAGCATTTATATTGAAAACTAAAAACATTCCACTACCTTCATGTGTTTCTTTTCTTTTCTTTTGCCTTCTTATTCATCTATCATGAGATCAGTGAAACTTCCTGGTTGTGAGAGGGTCAGTAGTTCTCCTGCAGCTATTTCCTACAAGTCCCACAATGCACTGCAGTTACAATCCAGGACATCTCTGCACCCGCCCTCTAATCCTCCTAGCACTGTTCATTATTGTGTTTCCCGAC
>JAODAL010050908.1:0-27054 GCA_025379985.1 Phyllomedusa bahiana | reverse complement strand
CTTTTAGAAAAATCGGCTGCTGTGTATTCGCATGCAGGGGTGTAACTAGAATTCAAAGAGACCCATGAGAAAATGAGATGATGCTCAACCACCTAATGACAATAAATTAAAACGGCAACATAAAAAGCAATGATTAAAGATATAAATAATACCACCGTATATCAGAGAACACACATAGTAGCGCTGGAGAGTAGAAAGCCACCACAGCACAGTTCCTTACAAAAATAAACAATGTTTTTGCACTTGAGTTTGCCCCTTCAACCTCTGGGCCCCATAACAGCCGCTATTGCTGCTGTAGTTATGCCCATGTTTGCATGTATACTCACCATCAGTGCTAAGAAGGGTGGAGAGGTATACTCTCATGAGTATAGTGGGTGTAAAACTATGATCTTGGGCAGGGGCGTAACTAGAGAAGCCAGGGCCCCAAAGCAAACTTTTGGATGGGGCCCCCTACCTCTCCCCCTCGCCCGCTTCCCTGACCACGACCATGTACCAGGACATGTTGTTAGGTAATGTAGATAATACAAGGGGCAAATACCTCACCCTACATATCCCCATCATACTGCTACCAAACAAATCCACTATACCAAATCCAATATTACCAATAACCCTACTACATATGGACTTGACTATACCGCCAGAAGATGACCAAAAAATTACCACCACAAAGTGATTGAATAATACCCCTACACTATTACCGATCAGTACACAAAGACCAATAGTACCGCCATATAGTGACTATATAGTGGTATGTACTAGTGTACATAGGCTCTGCAGACTGTATATAACCACCATACAGTGACCATATAGTAGTAGACACCAGTATACACAGGCTCTGTAGACATATAAATGATTACAGTGCAGTTACATCTTGTGACTCACAGGTGACGTCTCTCTGACCAGTCGTTGACTTTCCTCTTTGTTCTGTCCAGTCCGCCATCATGATGACGTCTCCCGGCCACTTGTCTCTGCAGATTTAGACACAAATATCTTAGAATCCTGACTTTTCCAGCACCTGCCCCCCTTGCTATATGGGGTCCTTTTAGGCAGGCAGGGTTTAGGTAGCTATAGGGAGCCATACAGGTAGACAGGGGTTTGGTGGGCTATAGGGGACATATTGGTTGTGTTTAGGTAGCTAAAGGGGCCCCATATATGTAGACAGGCAGGCTTCGGGGGCTATATAGGTAGGCAAGCTTTAGGGGGCTATAGGGGCTATATAGGCAGACAGGCTTTACGGTAGCTATAGGGCGATTCAGGCTATTTAGGGGCTGTATAGGCAAGCTTAGGGGCTGTATAGGCAGACTTAGGGGCTGTATAGGCAGGCTTAGGGGTATAAGGCGGTTTGGGGTTACATGAGGGGGTGATAGCGGGCTAGGGGGTTATAGGCAGGCTTAAGGGATTAAGCAGGTTTAGAGGGTAAACGGCAGGTTAAGGGGTGTATAGGCAGCTTAAGGGGTTAAGGAGGTTTAGGGTATACGGAGGGCTTGGGGGCATTTTTAAAATAATAAATATTTTACTTACCTGGTCCACGCAAACCCGATGCGCCGTCGCTCCGCTTGCTACTTTCCCTAAAGCCTCTGCGCTCAGCGGGGCGGTGAGTGACGTCACCGGGGCCCCACTGACCACAGAGGGCCCGGAAGGGAAAAGTAGCAGGCGCATCGTCCCCCCATTCTATACCCCCCCTGTCGCTGCCTTGAATGTCGGGCCAAAGGGGCCCCGGGGCGTTCAGAGGCAAGCGCCCGGGCCCCTCAGCTCCCTGCCCCCCCGCAGTGAACTGTTAATTCACGCCGCCGGGCCCAGGAGTGGCTTTTCCGGGGTAGCGACAAGTAGCAGCTGACCGGGGGGGGGGGCCCCCCTGAGCGCACGGGCCCCCCGGGGCAGCTGCTACCCCTGTAGTTACGCCCCTGAGCTTGGGCATAGCTATAGCAGCTGCTATGTGGCCTAGAGATTGAGGGGCTCACCTAGGTGCAGAAACATTGTACCTCTAGGAGGTAATAACAAATTGTTTTTTTTAGAAACAAGTACTATATTGGGTAAACTGATATATGGCCCCTTAAATTTGACAGTATTGTACATTATGATGCATTATTAGCTCAAACATGCCCTGACAGTAAAAAATGCTTTCAGAAAGTACAAGATTGATAATACAGCAAAAAACCTAAAAGAGAATTTTAGAAGAGGCGGCACAAATAAACCTAAAGGTCACTAAAAAGGAAGTAAAGATGGGAAAAATTCCCAAATTTGGGTTTGTAAGTCTCAAAATTTTCTGTTTTTTTCTTAAAAAGTTTCCCATCGCCCCTCAGGCAGCAACAATGGGTTATTCATCCTCTCCCAGCTATGACAGAAGAAAAAACAAGCATCAGATTCAATCAATTAACATTCCCCCCTCTTTCTCTCACCCCAAAAGGGGTGCTTTCCCGGTGCTTTTTTGAGCTTTTTTGATGTTTTTGATGCGTTTTTTTTTTGTGTACAAAAGCCACATTTAAATGCTATATAGGACAAAAAAAAAGGCCATAAAAAATGGGCAAAAACGCACTGTGAAAGCATCCTAAAGCACCACGAAACAAGGAATGAGATGTTTTTTTTTTCTTTCCAACAGACTTTTGTCTTCTATAGTTTAAAGACCTCGAGTTCTTGTGATCTTTTTGGCCTTATTCCCTCTCCCAGAGTTTTGGTGCAGCCAGTGTTCATGCAGTTCACCCTGTAAAAATTATGTTGTGTATGCAGCTTAACAGCTGATTTTTTATTTCTGTCCCCCTGTGGCCATTGATGCAGGGGGATTCACAGGTGGAAAATTTCGTGTTTGTATGCAAAGCTTTGCTTGCTTATAAGGTTGCCCCCAAAAATATCCGGTGCAGTTTTCCCAGACAGCAACCTCCCCCTTTTTGCTGTTAGTAATATGAATATTTTTGGTTAAAGCTTTTGGGGAGCTGGTCACTTCCCAAATTTGCAATCCTTTGCTCCGTTTTTAGGCAGTTGCCTGTCTTTTATAATGTTTTAGTAATCCCCAAAAGTGCATATCTAAAAAAACTTATTTTCTGTATTGTTACAGATTTTATTGAGCAAAAAGGGGTTTAAAAAGGCAACAAAAAATCTGAGCACAGGCTCTGTGTTAAATGTACCCAGCCACTTCCTGATTATTATTATCATCATTTATTTTAAAGTGCCATGGATTCCATGGCACTGTACATTTCAGGGGGGTTACATACTTAACATGTCAAAGAGTAAATGATAACGAGGTGATTACAACTCACAACAAGGGAAAAGGGACCCTGCCGGGGTTTACAACTACAAGGAGGGGAGAGAGAAGGAGGTGGGGGGCAACATGTTTGTGGGGAAGTAAGTGGCAGCGGGTTATTGTGGGTTTAAAAGCAACCCTAAGAAAGGGGTTTCAAATGCTTTTGAAGTGGTGAAGGGGAAGAGAGTTATGTGTTGGGGAGTGGTTCCCGAGTGTGGGGGAAGCACGAGAGAAGTCTTGGAGATGGTTTTTGTGAGGAAGTAAGGGAGAACAGAGAAGAAGGTCCTGTGAGGACGGAGATTGCTTTAGGGGAGGTATCTGGAAAAATTTAAAGGGAGATGTTGGAGGGGGGAAAGGGAGGAGAGCCTTGTGGTTTAGGGTTATAACTTGAAAGAATTCGCGGGGAATGGTAGCCCTGAAGGGATTTGGGAGTGGGAGAGGAGAGGAGATGAGGAGAGAGGTGGGTAAGATGGGCACAGAGTTGAGAATGGTTTGAAGGGAGAAGAGTGTTGATGGGGGCCCCAAGAAGGAGTTGCAGTGTCAGGGGGAGATGAAAAGGGTGGACGACCCCTTTTTAAGGTGTGAAGTTAAAAATGAGCGGAAAAGGAGAGATATTTTCAGGGGAAAAGGGCAGGGAGAGGTAGGGGGTTTAATTTTGTGGTTTTAAAAGACAAAGCAGAGTCGAGTATTTCCCCCAAGGCTCGGACTTTCGGGAAAAGGGGAAGTGTACAGCCCTTGACTAGTAGAGAAATCAGGTGGAGGGATGGATGGGGGGGAAAGAGATAATTCTGTTTTCTCCCATTTGTTTTTGGAGACAGGAGGAGAAAAAAGGGAAAAAGGACGTAGACAGTTGGGACCGGGAAGAAGAGAGGTGACATTGCCCGAGAGTAGATGGTGTGAAAGCCATAATGAAGCTATAGCTGAAACCCCCGACCAGAGTGTAATAGAAAAGAGTAAAGGCCCCGGGCTGACCCCCCGGGGGGCACCAACGAGAGTGGCCGGGGGGGGGGGTTTGGGGCAGAATGAAGACGTGAATTCGAAGCAGGTACAGGAGATCCAGGAAAGAGCCAAACCCTGAAGCCCGGGGAGGAGAGGTTTTTTAGAGGGGAATGGGCGACAGTGTAAAAGGGAGGAACAGGTCTAAAGGAAGGACGAGAATGGCGGAGGCTTTTGCAGTTGCTAGGTCATTGGTACCTTGGTTGGGCGGGTTTTTGGGAGGTGGGGGGGTCGGAAACAATTGTAAGGTCAAGAAGAGGTTGGAGGAGGTGGGAGGACAGTTGAAGATGACTTGTTGCTCGAGGGGGTTTTTGGGGGCAAAAGGGGGCTGAATGGGGAAAATTGGGCAGAGAGCAGGGGTAAGGTTTTTTTTAAGGGTGGGGGGTGATAGTAGCAGTTTAAAGGGGGGAAGGGAAGATGCCAGAGGTTTGCGATAAGTTGAAAACTGGGTGGGGTGGGATGATAGCACCACTAAAAGGGCAGGGATGAGGTGGAGGAAATGGGTAAATTACAGGTAGGAGGGTTTTGGGTTTGGACGAAGAGGAGAGATTATCATGCTAAATGGGGGGAAACAATTAAAGGGGAAGAGCATTTTCAATATAGAGGAGGGGGCTGGGGCGCGGCTGAAAAATTTCCTGATAAGGTTGATCTGTGTAGGAAATGAATGGCAAGTGTCTGCTGAAAGGGAGAGGGTGGAGAGGGGCTGGTGGGCGGGAAAAAGAGAGTTGAAGGTATTGAAAATTGTTGGGGGTTTGAGACAAAGGAAAAGGGGTTGTGAAGTAACTGTTTTTTAGGAAAAAATAAGAGTAAAGCTCAAAGGAATCCTCGGGTATCAGGGGTTATACGCTTCATTAATCAAGTCCGGTGCACGGACTCATCCTGGTGGAGTGAAAGCACTTGCAAACTGGGAAACGAAGGTAACAGCCTCACAGACGTAGGGTTTAGTTTGAGAAAAAAGAGGTTCATCTTTATTTGAAGAATTCTTTAAAAAACATGATTAAAAAAATCCCCAAAATGAAAGAAAGTTTAGCGTTTCAGGTAGATCTTAGCCCCTTTAAATTAAAATACCTTTTAAAATTGTACAAATCTTTTATATACCCCCCCAGGAATAAAACAGCCTTTTCACCCGATGCTTAATCTTTGAATGCAGAAAAGACACACCCTATCTACAAAATTTTTGACATTAAGAATCCAGACTAAGGATGCATGGATATTTTAACCAAATATAAAACCCCAAAAATACATAAAGATCAATTGACAAAAAAACCTCAGGTATGACATCTAAACCTGTTTGTTAACAATATGAGAACCTTTTCATGGAAAGTGTATAAAAAAAGGGCCCTTTAGTATAAATAATTGATTGTTCTTGGTTAAGTCCTTGGGACCCCGATCAAGGTCGAATCCAATATTTCCCCTTATTTAAACACCTTCCCCAGTCCCCCCCCGTTGGTTTTTTGACAACCAATTGCCATAACTTTTTGTTCCACAAATACTTTGGGTCACCGGGAAAGTTTAGATCCCCGATACTTTGCGGGGACCTGGATGAGTTTGCATCATAAGTGTTCCCCAATCCTCCATTGAGGCATCTGGTGGTGCAGCCCACATATTGCGGGTTACAAGAATCGCAACCAAGCAGATATACGACATGTGAACTGTGACAGTTCATAAAATTATAGATTTCGTATTTTTTATGTGTAATATAAGATTCAAAAGTTCCCGATTTAACCATGTATTTACACTATCCGCACCTACTAGTACCACATCTAAATGAGCCCTTAAAGAAAAATCCATGTATCTCTTTTGCGTACCGGGGTATTAACAAACATACTGGGTGAAACTATATTACCTATAGTCTTGGATTTTTTAGAAATGTACCGACACCCATCCTTAAGGATATCCCGAAGTGTGGAATCTGTAGTGAGCACCGGTAGGTACTTTTGTATTATTTATAATCTCAGAGAATTGTCTACTATAGGTAGTAGTTAAACATATCGGAAACTTGTTTTTCATTTCATGTCTTTGTGATGTGTTGATAAGTTCATCCCTATTTCTCTCTGATGCTCTGTTTACGCCTCTCTCAATCTCTATACACTTCTATCCCTCATAATTTGGCATTACAGGCACTAGCGTGCCAAATGGACAAATACACTCTATATAGTGACCATCTAAAACAGTACATCTTGTTAGTAACAGAATTCCTTTTGGGCCATAACTATTTCTCCTTTGGTGACATGTTCTACTTGCAAATACAGGGCTGCCCCATGGGGGCGTGTTTCTCACCCTCTTTAGCGAATATATTCGTGGCTTGGTGGGAGGAAAAACATATATATAATGATGATAACCCCTTTGCTGCAGATATTTACTGGTATGGCAGATACATAGACGATACCCTGCCAAATTAGCAGGGTATCGTCTCTGTCAGTGCCTCTTTTTGTAATTATTAAATTCTAATCGGGAATTTGAAATTCACCTATGAAATAAATTTCCCAAAAAAGATCCAATTTTTGGATCTTAAACTCACGGGTGATTCAGGTAGTGGCAAAATTCATTCAGCAACATATAGAAAACCTATCGCAGGGACTAATATTCTCCATGCGTCAAGCTGCCACCCCAAACATGTAATAAATAATCTCCCGACAGGAGAATTCATTAGATCATAAAGAAACTGTAGCAGTTCAAAAGCTTATGAATTTGAGAAGAATATCATTACTAAGAGATTAAAAAGCAGGGGGTATAAAACCTGGCAGATTGAGAGAGGCGTAAACAGAGCATCAGAGAGAAATTGGGATGAACTTATCAACACATCACAAAGACATGAAATGAAAAACAAGTTTCCGATATGTTTCACTACTGCCTATAGTAGACAATTCTCCAAGATTACTAAAATAATACAAAAAATACCTACCGGTGCTCACTACAGTTTCCACCACTTCGGGATATCTTAAGGATGGGTGTCGGGTAACATTTCTAAAAAACCCAAGGGCTATAGGTAATATAGTTTCACCCAGTATGTTTGTTAAACCCCGGTCCCCAAAAAAGATACATGGTTTTACTTTAAGGCTCATTTAGATGTGGTACTAGTAGGTGCGGACAGTGTAAATACATGGGTTTAAAACGGGGGAAAAAAATTTTTGAATCTTATATTACACATAAAAAATTATAAAATCTATAATTTTATGAACTGTCACAGTTCACATGTCGTATATCTGGCTTGGTGCGATTCTTGTAACCTGCAATACGTGGGCTGCACCACCAGATGCCTCAATGTGAGGATTAGGGAACACGTTATGATGCGACTCATCCAGGTTCCCGCAAAGTATCTGGGATCTCTAATCATTTCCAGGATGTACACCAAAGTAGTGTGGAACATTTAAAAGTTTGGCATTGGGGTATGTAAAAAAACCCATACGTGGGGGGGACTGGAAGAAGGTGCTTATCAATAGAGTGGAATATTGGATTCTGACACTTGATACGAGGTGCCCATTAGGACTTAAACATAGAACAGACCTATGTATTTATTTTAAAAGGCTCTTTATACACTTCCATGATAAGGATTTCATATTGATAACAAACTGTGTTTAGATTTATACCTGCATGTTTTTTGTCCCAAATTTATCTTTTTTGTATTTTCTGGGTTTTATATTTTGGTTAAAACTTCCATGCATCCTTATGTCTTGATATCTTGAATAGGATTAATGTTTTCAGGGTGTAGATAGGGTGTGTACGTTTCTGCATTCAAAGAGTTAAGCATCAGGTGAAAAGGCTGATTACTTCCTGGGTGGGTATATAAGAAGATTTGTACAATGTCTATAGTATGTTACGATTAAGGGCTGAAGATCTAACCTGAAACGCGTAAACGTGTACTTGCATGTTTGGATGCTTTTAAGAATTCTTCAATAAAGAGTGAACCTCGTTTTCTACAAACTCAATCCTACGTCTGTGAGTGCTGGATTACCTTCGCTTCCAGTTTGCAAAGTAATCCTGTTTGGCTAGGGTGAGTGCAGATTTAAACGTGTGGAGTGATTCTTTGTATGAGGCAAAGTCATTGATGGAGCGAGTTTTCTTCCAGCGGCGTTCGGCAATTCTGGAAGCTCACCTCAGCTGTTTAGTGGAGTATGTGTGCCAGGGTTGTCTGTTGATTTTGCGGGTTCTGTTGTGTGTAAGAGGAGCGACTGAGTCAAGGCTGGTGGTGATTGTGTGGTTGTAGAAAGTGGTGGCTGTGTCTGGGTCATTAAATGAGGATATGGTAGAAAGAGGTGTAAGAGAGTCAGAGAGAGTGTGAGAGTTGAGGTTTTGTAGGTTCCTGAGGGGGTGCACTAGATGTGGGACAGGAGGAGCAGGTGGGGTGGAGATGGTGGAGAAGGTAAGCAGATTGTGGTCAGATATGGGGTGGGAGGAGTTAGAGAAGTCAAATAGGGGACAGAGGCGGCTGAAAATTAGGTCCAGTGTGTGACCGTCTTTGTGAGTGGCTCCAGAGGCCCACTTTGAGAGGTCAAAGGAAGAACAGAGTGAAAGGAGTTTGTTGGAAGCGGAGTGGGGGGTGTCGATTGGGATGTTGAAATCTCCTACGATAATAGTGGGGATGTCAGTGGAAAGAAAATGGACAAGCCAGGAAGCAAAGTGGTCAAGAAAAGTAGTGACAGGGCATGGTGGTCGGTAGACAGCAGCCACTTGGAGGTTGGAGGGGGAGAAGATGCGGACAGAATGCACCTCAAAGGAGGAGAGTGTGAGGGAAGGCAGAGTTGGAGTGGGGACGAAGAAACAAGTGTCAGACAAGAGGAGGCCAACACCTCCGCCATGCTTGTTACCAGGGCGAGGGGTACGGGTAAGTTGGAGACCGCCAAAGGAGAGTGCAGCAGGGGAGGCTGTGTCACAGTGTGTAAGCCAGGTTTCAGTGAGACCAAGAAAGATTAAGTTACGTGAGATGAACAAGTCATGTATGTGGGAGAGTTTATTGCATACAGACCGTGCATTCCACAGAGCTCCAGGGAGAGGGATAGGAGGTGTAGGGGTCAAAGGGATATGCTTCAGGTGGAAGGGGTTAACGGAATTTGTAGTGGCGAGTCTGTTCGAAAAGGCAGAGACAATGGTGGGAATGTGCTGAGGGGGACCTGTGTTAGGGGATATGTCCCCAGCAGCCAGGAGCAGCAGAGAGAGGGTGAGCAGTTTGGAGTAGGATAGACTGTAGTTTGGCAGGGTTTGTTTGGTGCGGAAGGCATTAACAGTGGGGAAGAGGTTGGTGGCAGCAGACAGGTGAGCAGGTGGAATGCATGGAGAGATGAAGAACTCATGATTCAGCAAGGGTGTTTGGGGATGAGCAATTAATGTAAGGAGAGTGGAGATAGAGATAATGGAGAAAAAGAAAAGCATAGTGTGAGATAGGTTAGCAAGCTATTAGTGGAAAATAATGAGTAGCTGTTACCTTGCAATCCTTGTTTAGTTCTGGTTTTAATTCACACTTAGAACGAGCACTTTGAGCAGGGCCACAGTGACCGAGGGCCACAATTGACTAGTGTGCTAGACTATATACTAAGTAACATCCTAAGCAGACAATCAAATGTGAACAAGGAATGGGAGGGGTCGAGCCAGTTAATTAGCAGAGTAAGGGGAGAATAGGAAATGAGATTACTAGATGAACTACACTGGCCCCATGCACACAGCAGGGGATGGGGGTAGAGATAACAAGTTATGACTATACTTGATATACACATCAAAGAAACATACAGCAATGGACAATGGGAGTTAGACTTCAGTAAAAGAAACATACCTGTGAATGAAAAATAGGGTCGGTCAGTTCAGAGGGAAGGAGTTCCATGGGGCTACATAGTGTGGTTTTAATTCACACTAAGAATGGTCACTTTGATGAATGGGATTCTAAGGTATGTCAGCTATGTGAGACAAGGGAAGGGACTTCTCAGGTCCAAACTGAGGCCAAACAATTCTTTGGATGGTTTAAATTGCAAGTCCTGGAAACATTTCAAGAGATTAGGGAAAGCCACCAGACTTCCAGTAAATGTAAACATATGGAACTTCAGCCCACAGATCTCTCTGCATCCTCCTCACTCTACAGGTTCCAAAATACTTTCTGAAGGGGATAGCCTCTAACTCTGGTGATTCGGTTACAGGTCTTCAAGAAGATTTCCTTTCCTTCAGTACAGGAAAAGCTAGCTCCCTCTTTTAAAGCAGTTAAACAGCAGAGGATAGTGATCTTAGAGAAGACCGAACAAGGAAACGGGCTCTGTTTTATTTTCCAAAAAATTCTAGCAGAGGGCTCTTCTTAAAGAGTTTTTTCATTGGAACTGGAATAAACCTGAGAGAAAGCCAGGGTCCAGGTTAAAATCTATGTACAAGTTGCATGCAAAATCTTCTGAGGAATGGTTTTCTCCTCCAAAAGTGGACTAAACAGCTGCTTGTCTTTCTAGAAGAACTTGTTTTCCATCTGAAGAATCCTCCTTACTCAAGCTGAGACCATCTAAAAACATACTGTAAGCAACCAGCAGGAAAGATAGTGGATGGAAGATATGTGCCGGGTAGGATGGTACAAATAGTAGGGAAGTTCCAGGGAAACCAGTCCAGTGGTACATCCCGGCCTTTTCAAAAGTCTGAAGGACAGCAGGAGAACTGCACTAGTGGGGCCCACCAAGGAACCGGACCTTGGTGGGGGAAAAACAGCAGTATAGTTAAGTAACCATAGGTTACTTAGATGTTTAGGTATTTTAGTATAGTTGCTGCGCAGCTTATTGGCTGTTTTTTTCTGAACGGCTGTAGTGTGGGTGGGAGGCCGTTCACCCCTCCGGTCCAAGGCTTTACCGGTATCACCTAGGCCTTTAAAGCCTGTGCAGGAAGAGACCAGGTGAGAGAGGTCAACCTGGTGCTGATTGAGGTCAGGAGTCATTTCTCCAGACGGTGCTTAGCAGGAAGGAGCTGCTACCGACCGATTAAACCAGACAAGGAGGTCTGCTTTCCCAGAGACTTTACCTGCCACACGGTGGAGTATCACCTGTGTGCCTTTTGATGCTGCAAGTATATGATATGTTTTGTGCTGCATGTTAAACGGCTGACGTAAGCCTATGACATAAGACTGCCTGTTTGGTTTTTTTTTTGCTGTTTTGGGTGCTTCTAAAATAAAACCCTATATTTTTTGTTGCAACCATCAAATTTGTGCCTACCTCTGTGACCGCTAGTCCCCACATATGGTGGAGGTTGCTATGGGCACTGGTTGCTAAGGGTAACAGCTGCATACGTTTTTTTGACTTTATATACGTTTTGTGAACTGTATGTCCTGGGTGAAGGCTTCTGCATTCCTGCCTAACCAATCCACACCAATGGAGGAACTATGCAAGCACCTGGTGCAGGCCAATGCCAACCAGCAAGAAACTAACCGTCTGTTGCTGGAACAGATTGCAGCACTCAGAATCAATGTTTCTGCCCAGAGGACGGAGGAAGTTTCGGGGGCTGTGCACAGTAAAAAGGCAGTACAGCGCGCCTTGCAGAAGATGACCCCTGATGATGACGTGGAGGCGTATCTGGGGGTGTTTGAGAGGCTGGCGAAAGAGAGAAACTCCCGGGTGCCGTCTGACAGAAGTTCTGGCGCCCTATTTGATCGGGGAGCCGCAGAAGGCCTACTTTGACCTCACTACCGAGCAAGCCAAGGACTATGACCTCCTCAAGGCAGAGATTATGGCCAGGCTGGGAGTCACCCTAGCGGTGCGGGCTCGCAGAGTCCATGATTGGCGGTTTGAAAAGCATAAGCCGCCCCGCTCCCAGCTGTTTGATCTTCTACACCTTGTGCACAAGTGGCTGCAACCTGAGGTGCTGAGTCCATCTGCCATCGTAGACCGGATCGTCATGGACCGCTATGCAAGTGGACTACCACGAGAGCTGCATCGTTGGGTTGCCCAGGGAGACCCAAGACGCTGGACCAGCTGATTGCCCTCGTGGAGCGGTACACCACTGCAGAGTCCTATCTGGGGCCCGAAAGTAAAGCCCAACAGTCCACGGGGCGCTCCGGGGATCACTCCCAGGGGCCAAGCGTCAAAGCTTTCTCCGCCGACGACCAGGGGAACCGTGACTGGAGACCGAGTCGGGGTGGTCCACCCAGAAGAGAGAGGTTGGTGGGCCCAGAGAAGGTACTTTCACCCCTTAAAAAAAACCCCTGGGGTGCCGAACAGAAGTGCGCTGTTGGAAGTGCCAACAATTGGGGCATATTGCAGCACACTGTCCCCAGCAGGAGGAGCCTATGTAGTGTGGTGCCACCCGTTGCCTCTCCATGTTTGCTCACCCTGCCTGTAGTGCTTTGCCCCTGCCAGACCCAGGCCCTCAGGAATGCCGTGTCCAGGTGAATAGGGTCAGTGTGGTGGCCCTGTTGGACTCTGGCAGCCTAGTTACCCTCTTACGAGCTGCCATTCCGCATGACCTGGTTACCCCGGAAAAACGGGTGGGGTTGGTCTGCATTCATGGGGACACGAAACACTACCCACTGGCGACAGTGACTATTGAGACTGTATGTGGGACTCTGAGCCATGAGGTGGGCATCATAACCGACTTACTACATCCCCTAATCCTGGGAAGGGACTTCCCCCTATTCTGGGAACTGTGGTCACAACCCCAAGGGGATGCTGTGAGGGCTGTGAGTCCCCAACCCCTCAGTCCAGTTCCCCTAGCAGAGGATGTTCAATATGATGCGGTAGGGGTGACCACTGATGTTACTCATAACTTCCCGTTAGGGTTATTGGCAGGAGGCGAGGAAGAGTTGTCCGCCTCTGAGCAAAATATACCAGACCTGGAGGTGTCACGCGAGAACTTTGGCACGGCTTAGTTGCGAGACCCCACCCTAAAGAATGCATGGGACCAGGTAATGGTACTAGATGAGGTGCCGCAAGAGCCAGACGCCGAGAAAAGATTTCCGCATTTTGCTGTACAGAATGATTTGCTGTATCGGGTTGTAGAGATACGAGGGGAAATTGTGGAACAACTGTTGGTGCCTGTACCTTATAGGAGGATGGTACTGGATATAGCTCACAGTCATGTGCTAGGGGGGCACTTGGGGGCGGAGAAAACACAAGAGCGGGTATTTAAACGGTTTTACTGGCCCGGGTGTCATCAAGAGATTACCAATTTCTGTAAGTCCTGCCCCACGTGCCAGCTAACCGCTCCTATGTCCCATTTCAGGAGCCCGTTAGTGCCCCTCCCCATTATCGAGGTGCCATTCGAACGAATCGCTATGGATCTCGTAGGGCCATTAGTCAAGTCGGCCCGGGGCCACCAGTACATTCTAGTCATACTAGATTACGCTACCAGGTATCCAGAGGCCATTCCCCTAAGAAATATGTCCTCAAAGTGTATTGCCCGAGAGTTGATGCAGGTCTTCTCTAGAACGGGTTTGCCAAAGGAAATCCTAACAGACCAGGGGACACCCTTCATGTCTAGGGTAATGAAGGACCTGTGTAGACTACTGCACATTAAACAACTGAGGACCTCGGTGTATCATCCTCAAACTGACGGGTTAGTCGAAAGATTTAATAAAACCCTGAAGGGGATGCTGAGAAAGGTGGTAGAAAAGGATGGGAGGGACTGGGATTGTTTGCTGCCATACCTTCTATTCTCCATCAGAGAGGTTCCTCAATCCTCCACGGGATTCTCCCCGTTTGAATTGTTGTATGGGAGACACCCTAGGGGTATGCTGGACATCGCCAAAGAGACATGGGAGAGTGAGGCTACCCCCTATAAAAGTGTTGTAGAACACGTCGCCCAGATGCAGGATCGCATCAGCCGAGTAATGCCCATTGTGAAGGAGCACCTGCGGAGGGCACAGGAGTCACAGAGTCGGGTATACAATAGGGCCGCTAGGGTTAGGCAGTTTAACCCTGGGGACCGCGTATTGGTCCTGGTTCCCACGGTCGAGAGTAAATTCCTGGCTAAATGGCAGGGACCTTATGAAGTGGTAGAGAGAGTTGGAGAGGTAAATTATAAAATACATCAGCCAGGGAAAAGAAAACCTTTTCAACTATACCACATAAATTTAATAAAGCCGTGGCATGACAGAGAGGCCCTAGTAGTGTCCCTGACAGCCCAAGTGGAAGCACAGTCAGATATCAGGAAGGTTGTCATAGGGGACGCCCTGTCCAAACATCAAAGACAGGAGACCTGGGAGTTGTTACAGCGTAACAGGGACATCTTCACTGACCTTCCAGGCACTACAGATGTGGTACAGCATGAGATATGTACAGACCCTGGGGTAAAAGTTCATGTCAAACCCTACCGAATCCCAGAAGCTCGGAGACAGGCAGTCTCTGAGGAAGTAAGGCGCATGTTGGCCCTGGGCGTCATTGAAGAGTCCAAAAGCGGGTGGTCTAGCCCCATTGTGTTGGTGCCTAAGCCAAATGGAACTTGGCGGTTCTGCAACGATTTCCGCCGACTCAATGAGGTATCTAAGTGGGATTCCTATCCGATGCCCCGGGTGGATGAACTGATTGAGAGACTGGGGTCAGCCAGGTACATAACAACACTGGACCTTACGAAAGGTTACTGGCAGATTCCCCTGTCAGAAGAGGCCAAAGAGAAAACTGCCTTCTCCACTCCAGAGGGGCTATTCCACTACACCAGGATGCCTTTCGGGTTACAGGGGGCCCCAGCTACATTTCAGAGGGCAATGGATAAGATTCTAAAACCCCATACCAGGTACGCATCTGCCTATCTAGACGATATTGTCATTTTCAGTACTGACTGGGAGTCCCATCTCAGCAAGGTACAGGCAGTACTCAACTCACTCAGGGAAGCAGGGTTTACGGCTAACCCTGAAAAATGCGCCATTGGGCTGGAAGAAGCCCGATATTTGGGGTATATTGTGGGTAGGGGCACAATAAGACCCCAAATAAATAAAGTAGAGGCAATTCAGAGGTGGCCACAACCCCTTACAAAAAAGCAGGTGAGAGCGTTCCTGGGGATTGTCGGCTACTATCGCAGGTTTGTGCCGAACTTCGCTTCAGTTGCAGCCCGCTGACCGACCTAACAAAAGGGAGAAGGCGGTGATGGTGAAATGGTCTGAGGAGGCAGAGAAATCATTTCAGGCCCTGAAAAAAGCCCTCTGTAGCCAGCCAGTATTAGTGGCACCGGACTTCACTAAGGAGTTTGTTATCCAGACAGACGCCTCAGAGGTGGGGTTGGGTGCAGTCATGTCACAGGAGGTGAATGGTGAGGAGCACCCCATTACATATTTAAGTAGGAAGCTCACGTCCTGTGAAAGGAACTATTCGATAGTAGAAAGGGAGTGTCTGGCGATAAAGTGGGCTTTGGAATCTTTGCGGTACTATCTGGCAGGGAGAAAGTTCAGGTTGGTGACAGATCATGCCCCGTTACAGTGGATGTACCGAAACAAGGGCAATAACGCAAGGGTGACAAGATGGTTCCTGGCACTGCAGGATTTTAAATTTGTGGTAGAACACAGGGCGGGGAAACATCATATAAATGCTGATGCCTTGTCAAGACTCCACTGTTTGGTGAGTTCAAGTGCCCAGTCCCCTGGCCTTGGGCAGAGGGGGGGGATGTGTAAGCAACCAGCAGGAAAGATAGTGGATGGAAGATATGTGCCGGGTAGGATGGTACAAATAGTAGGGAAGTTCCAGGGAAACCAGTCCAGTGGTACATCCCGGCCTTTTCAAAAGTCTGAAGGACAGCAGGAGAACTGCACTAGTGGGGCCCACCAAGGAACCGACCCTGGTGGGGGAAAAACAGCAGTATAGTTAAGTAACCATAGGTTACTTAGATGTTTAGGTATTTTAGTATAGCTGCTGCGCAGCTTATTGGGCTGCTTTTTCTGAACGGCTGTAGCGTGGGTGGGAGGCCGTTCACCCCTCCGGTCCAGGCTTTACCGGTATCCCTAGGCCTTTAAAGCCTGTGCAGGAAGAGACCAGGTGAGAGAGTCAACCTGGTGCTGATTGATGTCAGGAGTCATTTCCCAGACGGTGCTTAGCAGGAAGGAGCCTGCTACCGACCGTTGAACCAGACCAAGGAGGTCTGCTTCCCAGAGACTTTACCTGCCACATGGTGGAGTATAAGCTGTGTGCCTTTTGATGCTGCAAGTATATGATATGTTTTGTTCTGCATGTTAAACGGCTGACGTAAGCCTATGACATAAGACTGCCTGTTTGTTTTTTTTTTGCCGTTTTGGGTGCTTCTAAAATAAAACCCTATATTTTTCGTTGCAACCATCCCGTTTGTGCCTACCTCTGTGACCGCTAGTCCCCACAATACCTTATGCTGTGACCTGTCAAACTGCTATGGTTACCTTCCCAGTTGCTAGAGCTCTTAGAATATGGCTAAGTCAGTTGACCAAGGGTATTCAAGAGAGAAGACCAAGGGAGGACATCTTGGCAGATATTCTTAACCTCAAACTCACTTCTGACTTTTTGACAGACTTTCCTTTGGATGTTATAAAACTAAATTCCAAATCCATGACACTAACTACCTCAGCCAAGCTCTTTGGCTCAAGGAATGGGGCAGAGATGTGCCATCAAAAAACCTTTGTGCGCTACCCTTTCATCCAAATAGCCTTTTTGGTCCACAACTAACAGAGATTCTTAAAAATCTTAGTGATGATAAAGGGGCTTCCTTTCCACAGCCACCCAGGAAACACTTCAGATCCTTTCGTCCACAAAGAGAAAGGGCTCCTAGGTTCAGAACAAATTTTTGTAGAGGTAGACAACAAAGCTATGGCCAAGGGAGAAATGTTCCAACCTCGTCATCTTTTAAAAGAAAGCCCTTCTCTTCTATGTGCAAACAGGAAAACTCATGATGCCAGAAAGATACCTCCTGTAGGAGCTTGTCTCAGCACATTTCTCTCAGCCTGGCAAAAGACTACCTCAGATGCCTGAATTCGAGTCCATTCAAAAAGGGTACGCCCTAGATCTAACAGTTTCCTTCAGATACCTTTGTCCTGATTTCAGGTTCAAGACTCAGGCTTTGTCAGCTCCTAAAAGAATTCCTAGACAATGGGGCCCTGGAATATCAAAGAGGCTTAGGTGTATATTCTCACATCTTTATAATACCGAAAAAAGCAGGGAATGGAGACTAGTTATCGATCTCACCTTCCTCAACAGATTCATTCTGAAGAAGAAAGTCAAAATGGAGCCTGTAAAATCTGTCCTTTCTATCCTTCAGCAGGACGATTAGATGGCCACAATAGACCTCAAAGATGCTTATCTACATGTTCCAGTTCTTTCAGCTCATAGGAAATATCTCAGGATGGCTATAGAGGTGAACAACACCATTCATCATCTTCAATTGATTTGCCTCCCATTTGGCCTGTCCTCATCACCCAGAGTTTTCACCAAACTTATTGTTGCCCTAGCAGTGGAGCTCAGGATGAGGGGAACCTTTAACATTCCATATCTCGATGATTGGTTTATCCGACCTTCATCTCCAAGTCTTTTGAGTAAGCACATAGACATTACTATCAAGAATCTTTCTAATCATGGGTCTTTAGTAAATTTCAAAAATTCTCATTTGTCTCCAAATAAAGTGTGCCTTTTGGGATTTGTAATCAAGTCTTGCCCATGAATGTATTCTGTCAAAGAGAGGATTTCCAAACATTAACGTGTCGCCTGGTCAATTACAAACCCCCAAAAGTTGTGTGGGAGACCCAGGGTTTTCGTTCTCCTAACATCCACCATAGAGGAGTTCCTTTGGGGCCCAAGACATACTTCAGGTATCTTCAACAAGTATTTTTTCCCCAGTGGAACAAAAAAAGGGGAAAATCTCAATTGGTTTTTTAAACATTCCCATCTTACAAGGAGGATCTCTGAAATACTTCAGGAAATAATGAAAAACCACAGTGCCCCCAGCCAAGGGGGGGGAAAACACATGTCCATTCACTAGGGGGTTGAGGGGGAAAAATGGTCCCATAGGGAAAAGAACCTTTATTTAAATGTGGGGGGCTTTGTGCTGCCCCGTATGGCCCGCTTAAATTTGCCTCTGTTGCGTGGTCATAGAGTCTTTATTCAATTGGACAACTCTGCCACAGTGTCCAATGTAAAAAAAAACGGGGAGGCCCAGGGTCAGACTTGTGGGTAATGTCAAATGATAGGCACTGGGGGGAACAAAAGTTAAAAACCTGCAGCGAACACATCAAGGGTACCCAAAATTTACAAGCAAAATTGGTTAAGCAGGAATCGCAGGATCTTTTAAAAATTGAGTCTAAAATCTAAAGATATTTCACCAAATTTGGGGCCCCAGTCTTACATCATGGCCTCCGGGAAAAGAAAAGTCCACCAAAGGGTTTTGTTCCCTCTCCAAGCGAGATCTCCCTTTTTATCGGGACGTTGTCCTAAATTTGGGGAGGACTATCTTTTTTTAGTGTTCCTCCATCCCGCTACACCCAGAGTCCTAAAGAAGGTGGGGGATAAGAAGGGTTCCGCAATAGCAGTTTTCCCTTCGGGCCCATAAAGGGGGCGGTTTCTGCTATGTTAAGCTATTGAAAGGAATCCTGGAAATAGCCAGGGGGGAAGATCTCATTTTCAGGGGGTTGATCCATACATTACGGTTTTGAAGCTGACAGGCAAAAATTTATGGTAAAGGGGTTTTAGAAGAGGGCATCAAAACACTATTAAATCCCAACCTGTTCCTGTAAGGTTTTTTTTCCATGGTCTGGAAAATGTTTGCTTTTTTACTGGTGTAGTCATTATTTTGTTTCCGCTCCCTCTGTGCCTTCAGTTCTACAATTTCTCCAACAAGGCTTTGATAAAGGCCTCAAGTTAACACCCTTAAACTTCAATTTTCAGCTATTCATTTTTTTTCAGACAGTGCTTTCTCTAATCAGCCCCCTAAAAAGAAAATTCTTTAGATATTCGAAATTTGAGACCTCCAATTAAGATTCAGTTTTTCCTGGGGGTCTGTCGGGTCCTGAAGTGTCTGTGGTCTTCCCTTTAACCTCTGGAACAGTATGACATGCGTTTATCTAACCTGGAAAGCATTATTCCTAAAGCTATTTCTTCAGCGAGAGGTGGGAGAAATACAGGCCTTTTTTGCCCGGGTCCTTTTAAGGTCCACCCCGATGTCTGACCTTAGAATGGTTCCAAGTTTTCTTCTCAAGATAGCATCCCTGGAGGATACAATCTGGAGCTTTTTTACCCAAATTTTTTTGTCAAAAAACAAGTCTCTCATCCCTTGGACCAAAAAGTTTTGAGCAATATATTTGAACTAGTGTAAGTCTTTAAAAGTCAGAACATTTTTTCTTACAATTTTTTGATCAAAGTTGTATTAAACTACCCCCCAAAAAACCCAAAATGTTAGTGGTTAGGGACCCCTGCTTGGGAAACCCCTTGACTTTTTGGGGAGGGACTTAATACAATCTTTGATAAAAAACGTAAACTAAGAGTCCCAGGTTTTTCATTTTTTTCCTTTAGCAGTAATGCTTTTCCAATTTTCCTAATACCTTGGGGTTTTTTATTTAGTCTTTGTGTGCCCTGTTTTTGATTAGATGTAGCTTTTGCTTTTCAGTGTCACCTATGTTTTACGTTTTCAAGTAATTTTAGATGTGCACCCTAATTACTTTTGTTGTCTCGCCCACAAAACCTCTGCTCCTGCCCTGCCCTTCTGCCTGCCCCCCGACTACCCTTTGGATTACTTTTTGTCCCACCAGTCCCCCGGGCCGCCCCGCAAGAAGTCATGTCAGGGGTAACGACCTGATAGCCTCACGCCGCGCAAGTCCATCCGCTTTGCGGGGGGTCTGGGAAAAGGGGGGCTACTTAAAATCCGTTCCCTGGGGGGGTTTAACTATCCTCGCTTGCGGTGGTCCACGAAATCCACGAACCCTTACTACAATCTGGCCAGGTTTTCCCCCGGGGGACCCTGCCCGAACTGGGACATTACGAGGGCCCCAGCGTATTGCCCGTCGCGCCATGATGCAGAACCTTGCGGCTCGTTCCCTCCCCCTGCGCTTCTGCCGCCTCGCCGCACCAGTCCCCTGCACCCAAGGCCTCCCCTGCCCCTGACCGGACCTTTCTGCATCTCCCGTCCCCCCTTGCTATGAGGGGGGACCCCAAGAAGTGCAAGGTTTCATCGTCAGTGCCCCATCCACTAGATGTTGGGACATAAATTCCCCTTGAGCAGGCTAAAGGGGCCCTTTTCATTTAGCCTCTTAACAGGCAAAGCTCGGGCCGGGGCCCCCCCGCTATGGACCGAGGAGATCCCTAGGCTAAATCTGCAAGCCTTTCCTCCAGGGGTTCAGTACTGTCTTTGAGGAACTGGTCTCACCTCCCCCGCTGCTGCAGCCTGCTTCGTCTCCGTCAGGGTACCTACGGTAGGGCAGTACTCGGTGCATTCCCCGCACTCTAGCCCCAACTGGACTGGAACAATGAGGCTTTGGGGGCACCTTTGGAAAGGGGCCCCTAAAAAGATGAGTGGGGCCGGGGGATCTCCCACCCTCTCGGACGAATTGATTGGCTGGCCCCCCGGACGATTTCGTTTTGGGAAATACAACAAGGCTCCGCCTCCAACGCGCCCCACTCGTCCCGCCGGCACCTCGCTTTTGCTCCTGTCTTTCAACGCCCTCCCCTTCCCCCCCCAACGGTTCATGAGGAGAAAACCCCTCAGGTTGAAAGGGGTCACTTGACCCAGGGGGAATGCTCCCCAGCGTTGTCGAGGCAATTTTTTTTCTTTGTTGGGTTCCCCCACTTCATTGGGGGGCTGTCCGGTCGCCCGGAAACCCTCTCCAACCTAGGGCTGCAGGGGGGCATCCCTGGGGGCATGCGGCCTCTCCCCATCTTATTCCCGTACTTTGTGGAATTTCGCCGGGGCAGTACCCTTTTAGGCCAACCCCCTCCTGGACCGGGGTCCGTTAACTTTATCAGCCACGCGTGGTGTCCCAGTTTCCGCTTCCCGGGACCCCTCTGCAAAAAACCCTTTTTGTCTCCTTGTCAGGGGAATGCCTCAAGGGTCCATTCGGTTCTGCACGCGCCTCTCACCTTTTTCAGATAGGCACGCTACACAGGAAAAAGTGAAACTTCTCGTGCTGCCTGTTCCTCTTCTGAGATCCTTCTGGGCCTTCCCCGGTTACAAGGCACTCCCACCCTAGACGGAAAACAGGCGAGATTCTTCTTTTGGGGCCCGGGGATGTCACCAGATCCCTTTTGGCACTCCCCCTGCTCTACGGTCTGCCCCGCTAGGCCCTACGAAGTTTGCCGGTTGCCGCTCCTTACCAGGACTTTGCCGACGTCTTTTTCGAAAGACAAGCCGAAACTCTGCCCCCCGCACCAGCCCTTCGATTGCCCTATTGCCCTGCAACCGGTACTACTCCCCTGACGCAGAGTTTCCCCTCTTTCAGTTCCCGAGACAAAGGCGATGTCTGAGTATATTCAAGAGAATCCCCGGGAAAACGCTTTTTTAAACGCAAGTCGTCCTCGCTTGTGGGGCCGATTTCTTCTTTGTCGAAAAGAAAGATGGAACCCTCCGGCCTGTATCGATTACGTGGCCTAAAAAAATAACCATAAAGAATCGATACCCCTGCCTTTGATCTCAGAGCTATTTGACCGCTCTACGTGGCGCAAAAATTTTTTCTAAATTGGATCTTCGCGGTGCTTACAACCTGATTCGTACCCCGGGAAGGCGACAAAGGGAAAAAACAGTTTTTAAACCCACCCGTGAGGGCCACTTCGAATATCTTGTCATGCCATTTGGTCTCTGCAACGCTCCGGCTGTGTTCCAAAACTTCGTCAATGAGATCTTCCGCGACCTTCTATACGTCTGCGTCATAGTCTATTTGGACGACATTCTAATCTTTTCTCCAGACCTAGAGACCCCCGCCACCATGTCCGCCAGGTGCTCAGACGTCTCCGAAACCCACCAACTTTATGCCAAGCGGGAGAAGTGCCTGTTCGGCGCACCTCCCTGCCCTTCCTAGGGTAATGTGTCGGATCAAGGTCTTCAGATGGACCCTCCAAAGCTCTCAGCGGTCCTGCAGTGGCCCCGACCGGTGGGCCTCCGGGCCATCCAGCGCTTTTTAGGTTTTGCCAATTATTACAGGCAATTTATCCCGCAGTTCTCCTCTCTGGTGGCTCCTCTGGTAGCCCTCACCAAGAAGGGTGCCAACCCCAAATCATGGTCTCTTGAAGCCCAAGAAGCCTTTAAGCGTCTAAAAGCTGCATTCGCTTCTGCTCCTGTTCTCTCTCGTTCAGACCCACAGCGCCCGTTTATCTTAGAGGTCGACGCCTCCTCAGTTGGTGCCAGCACTGTTCTTCTTCAGAAGTCCTCCTCTGGGAGATTGTGGACGTGTGGATTCTTCTCCAAAGGAAGAAACAGAAAGAAAATGGAGTGTGTATGATAATTGTGTGTAATATAAAATATAGCTTTTACTTCACAATTTAAAATATTATGCAGCTGAGCATTCAAAATATTACAAATGATAAGTACATATATCCAAAAACATGAGTACCGTTAACTAACAGCACAAACGATTGACAACTCAATCTGACGAGTCACTGGGGATCTTTACACCAGGAGAGAGCGTAGAGCACTCGCCCCGAAAAGGGCGACCCCACACCGGTGCAGAGACTCACCCTACAGACTCCAACCTTACCCTTACGTGGTCATCATACACTGTCCCAACATGTTTCGACCCACCACGGTCTCTTCAGGGAACCAATAGAGTGATGTATGGGATCAGAAGAGGAGTCTAAAAGTGACTATAATGCAGGTCACGGAGCGTATGGCTCCGAAAACCTCTGGAGGGGCTATGGTGTGCCCGCCCGATTCTTCTCCAAAACCTTCACTCCTGCCGAACGTAATTACACTATCGGTGATCGGGAACTACTGGCTATAAAGTTAGCTCTAGAAGAATGGCGTCACTTGCTGGAGGGGGCTCGCCATCCCATAGAGATCTTCACTGACCACAAGAATCTTCTATATCTCCAAGCTGCTCAGCGATTGAATCCTCGTCAAACCAGGTGGGCCCTCTTCTTCGCCGTTTTTAACTTCCTCCTACACTTCCGACCGGGCCCCCAAAAAACATCAGGGCGGACGCTCTTCTCTAGATCCTCGACACGGTGGGCTTGGAGCCACCCCTGCAGCACATTATCCCTCCGGAACGGGTCCTGTGGAAACCCTTCAACACTTACCTCCCGGGAAAGACCTACGTCCATCCCGCTCTGCCCCTCGGATTCTTAAATGGGGACATTCCTCTTGTACAGCTGGTCTCCTGGAGTTTTACAAATCCTTACAACTGATCTCCCGATACTATTGGGGGGCCCACTCTCACTCAGGACATTAGAGACTTTGTCTTGGCCTGTACCTCCTGTGGGCCCGTAAACAAAGTTCCTCGCCTCAGACCCGCGGGTCTGCTTCAGCCTCTCCCGGTGCCCAGAGAAACCGTGGTCCCATATTGCTATGGATTTGTTACTGACCTTACAGCCTCATCCAGAAACACGTCATCTGGGTGGGGGTTGACAGATTTTCTAAAATGGGCCTTTTTTCCCCCTCCCCGGGTTCCCTGGACCCCAGTTGGCCCAGTTTTTTCCACACATCTTTGGGTTCACGGGCCCCCTTTGCATATCTCTTGATGGGGGAGTCATTTGTTCAAAAATTTCTGGGGGGGCTCTGTGTGCTCAGTTACGCATTCAGTGGATTCTCGTCTGTCCACCCTCCAAAAAGGGGGTGGGGAGGGTCAACCAAAGTCAGGAATTATCTGCACTTTTTGTGTCGCCTGTCAGGATAAGGGTCTGCCCTTTTCCCCCGGGGGCGGAATTCCCCTTTAAAAATTCCCTGATCAGAGTCCCTGAGGCCCCCTTTTTTATTGTTTTGGTTCATCCCCGCCGCCTCTCCCCCTAGCGTTTCTTTTGAACTTCCTGCCGTGGATGCCCAAGTCGGGACATAAACATTGGGAAGTCACTTGTAGGCCCTTTTTGGGGCCCTCCACTCTACTAAAGATCAGGCCGATAGGTACGGGCCCTCCTCCCGTTTTTAACCCGGGTGATGGGGTTTGGCATGGGCCAAGTACATCCGTTCAAGGGCCCAGTACAGTTGGGCCCTAAATTTTTGGGGCCCTTTTGTGGTATTTTCGCCCATTTAAAACCCCGGCCTCCTACAACTGCTTGCCCCCCCCTTTGCGTGCCCCGAACGCCTTCCTGTCTCGTCCTAAAACCTGTGGTGTAAAATCGCTTCTAGGGATTGTCTCGCCTTCCCTTGGCCAACTCGATAACATCTTTGAGTAAGGGAGGGCTGGGCAGAAGAAGTGAGGGGAAGTGGTTTTTTCTTTTTGACTGGAGGGGTTGGGCCAGAAAAGCGTTGGGGGAACCTGAGGAAATGAAACCTGATTCCTGCTAGGTTAAAAAAAAAGAGGGGGAGACCTAGGGGGGGGGGGGTGGGTAGTCACGCGGGCCACAGGTGCCGCTGCCCCCGGCCTTTCCCCCTGCCTTGGGGGCCCGGGCGGGCAACAGCTCCCCCGCGACAAACCCCGCCCCCAGGGTCTCTTCCCCGGGCCCCGCGCTTGGTGACCCCGCTCGCCTCCGGATGCTGTGCAGATGCCCGCCCGGAGGTGGTCTAGTTTTTAAAGGGCCAGGTCCGGAAATTGACCTATTTGCGGGCGTGGTCCTATAAAAGGGTATACCCCCCGCACTCGCTGCAAATTTTTGGGTGTGCGTTCAGTGAGTTGGAGAGGGTTTGAGTCTGTATTGATTACCCGTGTACCAGTCTTTTTCGCTACGTTTCCTGACCTTGCCTGTCTCCCGTTGTCCTGACCTTTCCCGTCCCTGACACCCCTTTGGATTACGATTTTTACCACGCAGTACCCCGGCCGCCACCGCAAGCAAGTCACTTCGGGGGTAACGCCCTGGTAACCCTACGCCGCAGCAAGTCCATCCCGTTTTTGCGGCGGGTTTGGGTAAAAAGGGGGGGTATTTAAACTCCATCCCTGGCGTGGTTAAGTATCATCGTTGCGGTGGTCCAGCGAACCCAGCCCCCCCTTTAAAAATATATTTCAGTTTAAAGGGGCTTTTAAAAAATACATTGGGGTGTAGAAAGTAATCCCAAAATTTTTTTCCCTGTTGACATTATATAGATGGAATCTTTATGATGGAAAGTATTCCACCATGTCAGGGCACTCTCCTCTTTTACAATCACCTTAAAGGGATTTTGGCTAATATATTCTGAACACACACTGAGAATATGAAACATTCAAATATATAATTTTTTTTTACCACTTTATTTACAAAGCAAATAGCAGAGGAGAGAGAGCAGCAGTCACGAGGGACGTCTCTCTGCTTCTCCACTAATCAACCAGACTGCAGGAAGGAGAATCCTGGCCAGAGTGGAGACCTGAGCAGAGCACTCTCCTATCAGCCACTTTACACAAGTAAAAGCTAAAACCTCCTGTGATTCCCTGCCAACTGCAGATGTGAGATCGCTATACATTGTCAATATTCATTGTAGGGGACACCAGGGGCTGCTATGGGTGTCCCTCTTCAGAGTGAAGACTTTTGACACCCCTCACCCCTTGCAGAGACTGTGGAGGATTAATAAGTAATAAATGAGCAGCAGCAGGAGGAACCTCATACACATAAGCCCAGTGAGGAGACTCCTCAGAGGTCGGCTGGAGGCTACTTTCAGTAGCTTCCAGTAATGAGTGCTCATGCACAGTGTTGCAGGGTGTTGAGCAGCAGGGTCCTGCTGGGACTCTTTTTGATTGGGAGTACAGTGCTGAGCAGGAGCTCCAAGTAAAGTGTGTGGTTGTTTCCTCTAGATGCAGAATGTGCACAGTAAGGAGATACATCTTGGTGCTTTCTGCATCAATAGGAAACAACCACACACGTTACCTGGAGCTCCTGCTCAGTGCTGTATTCCCTGTCAAGTGGACTCCCAGCAGGACCCTGCTGCATAACACCCTGCTGAAACTTTTAACTCTATCTTAACCCCTCAAGCCGAGTTCACAAAACGTTATAGTGGCGCGTACCTGTGTGAACTGCTATACGCCTGCTGTGTGAAGTATACGTTGGCCAGCACATACTTCCCACAGCGCTCTGGCCCCCATTCACCTCCATTATCCCCGGCACATATGCGCTGTCAAGAAGTGACATGTCACTTCTTCTTATGGCCACGCATCATGCTCGGTGGAATACACAGTAATAATATAGAACTCAATGAGTGCAATGATTTTACCATGTTTGCAGGGTGTACTTCAATCGTATTGCAGTCATTAAAGGAGTCGTCTCCCTTCAGAGTTTCAGAGAATGCATGAATGAAATACTCTGTCACTTCCTGGTTCAGACTGACTCATTTGCATACAGCTCTGTGCTTGTACAGGTCTGTGCCCTGCTGTGCTTTCAGTTGCTAATTAGATCAGATTAGCTTCTCAAACTACTAACAGGACTTCTTATCTGATCCCCAAAACAAAAGCCCTAATTACAGTTCTGTTTATTTTACATAAATCAAGCTTTTTACTGCTGAGCAGCACAGACACTGCCTGGACCTGTGTGATGACTTCACTCACTGTTATCTCATTGAACAAACAGCAGGGGGAGAATTGTTTACAGGTCAGTTACTGAGGGAACTGAAATAGCTAGGGAGGTCATAAATTCACTTGCATCTCCTAGGGAAAACAGAGGAACAAAGCAATATATTTGGAAAATGTCTTTATTTTGTGTTCCCTACAATTTGAAAGCTATTCTTTGTAGCGAGACAACCCCTTTAAGTACCCTAGAGGAACTAAAAGTACAAGTAAAAAAAAAAAGTTTAAGAAATAAAAAAAAAAATTACAAGTTCAAAACACATTGCTTTTGCCATTTAAGAGATAAAATTAAAAAATAACAAATAATTAGTATCACCATGTCGGAAAG
>JAODAL010050907.1:0-27054 GCA_025379985.1 Phyllomedusa bahiana | reverse complement strand
CTTTCCGCCCCCCTCTGCGCCTCGCTCCGCCCCCTAACCTCTCCACGGAACGGCCGCCGGGGGTCGGGGGGGGCCTCCCCTTAAAGGGGTGCCCCCCAAATGTACCCCCCCCAAATGGACATAAGCATTATATTCTGTGAACTGATTACTCTTGTTGTTTCTGCATAAGCCAGTATTAAATTGCTAATCATAAGATGCCCCAAGACTAGGTTTAGTTTCAGGCCTGTTAATTCTGATTAATCAGGCCACAGTGCTTTTAGATGAATGTTTTTTACAATCTGTTGAACAACATACACTATGTATCTGTTATGCTTACTATAATAATGTTTTTATAAATTGTTTAAACATAGAGAATAGATGTTTTAGGATGTTAGGCATGTTAGGTCCTGGAAAATACATTTTTTTATGCGGGGTCGGGTCCGTCGAATGACCCAACAGCATCTAACAATGGCTGATTTTAACACTGCGGGCAATTTTGTTTGAAAGACGGCTTCATAGATAAATCCCAAAATGCTTTTTTTTCATCACGTTTTTTTCCAAACTTTCTTTCGATCCGCCCAAGAAGAGATGCATCACAAAAGCATATGTTCACACGGACTTAACACGCCGTGTGAACATACCCTTAGTCCCATCAGAAAAGTTTGTTATCATACAGTGTTACATGGAATGTACCACCATTAAAGAGAACCTGTCACATAGATTATGCCCCCCCCCCTATGGAGGGCAGAACAAGTAGTTTTCAGACATGCTTTTTTCCAGCGCTGTGCCCCTTTATTTCTGTAAGGCTGTAGTTTTTCGTGTATTTAATGCTCAAATCGCATTTTTTCAACAAAAAGAGTCATTCAAAGATCAGTTTTTTTTTAAAAACCCCGCCCTCTGGGGCTACCCCCCGCCACCTCAACTGATAAACCTTTTACTTTGAATAGGTAAAAACATGTAACAACTGTCAGGGGGGGGCTAGCCTTTGGGGGCGGGGGTAACCCTGCCAAAGAAAAAGATTTGGGGGTTTAAAGGCTCTAAACCTACAGAATCTTAGAGGATACGGGCAACAGTGCTGTAAACAGCATGTCTGTCACTACCTTGTGCTGCCCTCAGCAAGGGGGGCATAACCTATGTGACAGGTTCCCTTAAAGTTTTTTTTACTTATTGAAACAAGATACTGATACATATTCTTTTCTTCTTATCTGGTTTTATTTTCTGACAGTAGATTTTTTATTCTGTTTTCTGCATATGATTATGGGGGCAGTCATCTTGTCTGACCTGCTTTAATAGCAATCACAGAGAGATGCTTTACAGGAGTATCATGAAAATATACAGTGGAAAAAAAGTATTTAGTCAGCCACCAATTGTGCAAGTTCTCCCACTTAAAAAGATGAGAGAGGCCTGTAATTGACATCATAGGTAGACCTCAACTATGAGAGACAAACAAATCCAGAAACTCACATTGTCTGATTTGGAAAGAATTTATTTGCAAATTATGGTGGAAAATAAGTATTTGGTCACCTACACACAAGCAAGATTTGTAACTCCTCTGTCCTCCACTCATTACCTGTAGTAATGGCACCTCTTTGAACTTGTTATTAGTATAAAAGACACCTGTCTACAACCTCAAACAGTCACACTCCAAACTCCACTATGGTGAAGACCAAAGAGCTGTCGATGAACACCAGAAACAAAATTGTAGGGAAGACTGAATCTGCAATAGGCAAGCTTGGTGTGAAGAAATCAACTGTGGGAGCAATAATTAGAAAATGGAAGACATACAAGACCACTGATAATCTCCCTTGATCTTGGGCTCCACACAAGATCTCACCCTGTGGGGTTAAAATGATCACAAGAACCGTGAGCAAAAATCCCAGAACCACACGGAGGGACCTAGTGAATGACCTGCAGAGAGCTGGGACCAACGTAACAAAGGCTACCATCATTAACACACTATGCTGCCAGGGACTCAGATCCTGCAGTGCCAGATGTATCCTCCTACTTAAGCTAGTACATGTCCGGGCCCATCTGAAGTTTGCTAGAGAGCATTTGGATGATGAAGAAGAGTATTGGGAGAATGTCATATGAAACCAAAGTAGAGTTGCATCCAAAGAACACCATACCTACTGTGAAGCATGGGGGTGGCAACATCATGCTTTGCGGTTGTTTCTCTGCAAAGGGACCAGGAGGACTGATCTGTGTACATGAAAGAATGAATGGGGCCATGTATCGTGAGATTTTGAGTGCAAACCTCCTACCATCAGCAAGAGCATTGAAGATGAAACGTGGCTGGGTATTTCAGCATCACAATGATCCCAAGCACAACGCCAGGCAGGGGCGTCACTAGGCAGATTTATTTGGGGCTCGGGCCCCGGATAAAGCTCCCTGCGCTCTCACCCTCCTCGGGCTCCAGGCCGCTGACGTGGGCCTGGAGCGCCGACAGTCTCTACAGCTATATGTGTGGTGGCTGGGTCTTTCAGCATGACAATAATCCCAAGCACAACGCCAGGCAGGGGTGTCGCTAGGCAGATTTATTTAGGGCTCAGGCCCCGGATAAAGCTCCCTGTGCTCTGAACCTCATCAGGCTCCAGGTCGCTGCCGTGGGCCTGGAGCGCCGACAGTCTCAACATCTATATGTGTGTCCGCTGGACACACATACAGTTGAGGTCTTCTGCGGAGCAGAGAGCGAGCGCTCCCTGCTCTGCAGACAGTCGGACTGGCTCTCTGGAGGATCCAACGAGTCTGACACAGCGGGGCCGCCGGGTCCTCATAGCGCGTGCTGCTAAGCTGGCAGTGACGTGATGAAGTAATCTCATCGTGTCGCTGCCTCTCCTTGGTCGCATAGCCCGTCATAGGATCTGCGGCCGAGGAGCTGCCGGAGGAGCGTCATCACGTCGCCAGTGTCCCGCAGAAGAGGAGCGCGCTTGGCCAGGGGAGCTAAGGTGAGTATTAATGTTGTTATTTTTAAAGGAGGTTACCTGCCTGTGTGCCCCTATATACCTTCCTGAGTGCCCCTATATCTATATACCTGCCTGAGTGCCTCTATAACTATATACATTCCTGTATGCACCTATATACCTGCCTGAGTAGCCCTATATCTATATACCTGCCTGAGTGCCCCTATATCTATATACCTGCCTGTGTGCCCCTATATACATGCCCGAGTGCCCATATATTTATATTTCCTGCCTGTGTGCCCCTATATACCTGTCTGTGTGCACCTATATCTACATACTTGCCTGTGTGCCCCTATATTTATATACCTGCCTGAGTGCCCCTATATCTTTATACCTGCCTGTGTGCCCCTATATCTATATACCTTGAATGGGTAATATACAGTCTGCAGAGCCTGTGTACACTGGTGTCTACCACTGTATGGTCACTGTATGGCAGTAATATACATTCTGAATACACTTGTATCTATCACTATATGGTCACTATATGGTGGTAATATACAGTCTGCAGAGCCGGTGTACACTGGTGTCTACCACTGTATGGTCACTGTATGGCAGTAATATACATTCTGAGTACACTTGTATATATCACTATATGGTCACTGTATGGTGGTAATATACAGTCTGCAGAGCCTGTGTACACTGGTGTCTCACTATATGGTCACTGTATGGTGGTAATATACAGTCTGTAGAGCCTGTGTACACTGGTGTCTACCACTATATGGTGACTGTATGGGGGTAATATACAGTCTGCAGAGCCTGTGTAAACTGGTGTCTACCACTGTATGGTCACTGTATGGGGTAATATACATCTTCAGAGTCTGTATACAGCTTATAGTCACATGTGGTGGTCGTGTTTGGTCAGGGTCTGGCAGGATATTTGATCCTTAAGTAGTAATAATTTTGAGTCTTGGTTTTGTAGGAGTTTTTTTAGTAACATATTTGTCTGGAATATTGACTCCATGTATAGGTTTTGGTTACTGTTATTTAGCGTTATTGCACTATCATACGGAGGTGAGAGCTTTAGAAAAAGCAAATTTGTTGCTGCTGATTTTCATTGTGCAGTGACTGCTGAGGTGATGGACGGGATCTATGTGGAATATGCAGAAAATTTGTGACAGGAACAGAAGTTTTTTCTCTGTAAAAACACATGCCACAGATCACAATAAGGCGCAACAAATTCCGTGTGAACGCAGTCCTACTGAACAAAATTTAATACAGAGGGCCCGGGCCCCATATGTTTTAGGACCCTAGCAACGCCCCTGACACCAGGGCAATTAATGAGTGGCTTCTTAAGAAGCATTTCAAGTTCCTGGAGTGGTCTAGCCAGTCTCCAGATCACAACCCCATAGAAAACCTTTAGACAGCCCCAAAACATCACTGTTCTAGAGGAAATCTGCATGGAGGAATGAGCCATATACCAGCAATAGTGTGTGCCAACCTCGGGAGGACTTACAGAAAATGTTTGACCTTTGTCATTGCCAACAAAGGATATATAACAAAGTATTCAGAGGAACTTTTGCTATTGACCAAATTCTTATTTTCCACCATAATTTTCAAATAATTTCTTTCCAAATCCAACGTGATTTTCGGAATTTGTTTTCTCATTTCGTCTCTCATAGTTGAAAGTGGGAGAACTTGAACAATTGGTGGCTGACTTAATACTTTTTTTCTTCACTGTAAGCCTGTGAACCGATGATGGCTTATAGACTTCTATGGGAGAATTTTCTGAGCATACCCTATGACCCAGAAAGCCACCACTGTGAAGGACCGGAGAAAGGGGATGCTATGACTATCTCATGGGAATGGTGAATTCTTTCTTATCTACACACTAGTGTCACTTTTTATTGTGAACCTGCTGAAAAGTCTTTTCTACAGAACAGGAAGAGTCAGACATTATTAGTTAGTTAATTGCCAGAGTGAAACTTTTTAAAACTATAATAGTGACATAGAAAATTAAAAAAAAATTACCCAAAATTCTTAAAAAATTTATTTAACATAAAAATATGATTTACACAGTAAATCATTTTCTGATGACACATTCCCTTTAAAGTGTTTTATTCAGTGTACTTCAGTGTACATCGTTTATTACTGTAATTAATTGTATTGTAATGTAAAGTTGCAAGAAGAAATAAGTGAACCATTTAGAATCACTTGAATTCATGCATTAATTGCTAATACAATTTGGTCCTTTAGGGCAACATGTATGAATGGGGCCGTGCCAGTTCTCTGGTGTACTTTAATCCAAATAGCTCTTGTAGACCTGTTCTATAGATGTCTGAAAAGTCACACTCCAAACTTTGGGGAAATCTGCCCCAGCCCCGACACTTTATAATGCGGGAGGGGGAGGGGGGGAGGGTCACACCACATTCATAGGATTAGACACATTTATAAATGTGGGATGCCAAAAGTAGGTGCATTACTATCATAACAGCCAAACCAAGTTAAAAGTGGTCTGCCTGAGCCCAAAGTTGTCCTAGTGGAACTAGGCTTGCAATTATGGCAAAAAAATATATAATATAAAATTAATATCACATTATGCAATATCCAAAAAATATAAAAAGAATTCTTCTATAAAATGTATATTAAATTATATAATCTAAAATAATATTGCATAATATAAATTAATTTAACCAATACAGCATTTATCATGAATCCCATTCTCAGTCAGGTATTTACGGAGTTAGCGTAGTGTTATCAGTGATTACAAACACATCACAGCAGGCTAGAAATTTTAAAAAAAGCATTAGAATAGCATGTCAGTGAATAGAAATTATGTTTGTGGTTAAAATGTTGAAAAAGATAAGTAGCTATTACTGTCAACAATAGTTAAGAACTGAGTTGATTTACTAATGAAAAATTAATTATGTTAATAACATTTTGTTCTGATATTTTTATTTTTAATTTTCACTACCTTAAATGAAAAATTTTAATTAGATGGTGATCAGTGTTGAAATTTTGTTGCTCTCAGCCTTTATTCTACATTTACCAACAGCCAGCACACCACAGGTCTTATTTTTATTCACTGACTTGCTATGTTAATGGATTTTGGATTTATGGATTTATTTCTAGCGTGCTACAATGTTTTTGAAATCACTGATAATACTATAATAAGGGAATTTATGATGAATGCTGTATTTGTTTTTCTAATTTTATATTATTTAAATAATTATTAATTTTATAATATATAATTTAATATTAATTTTATATTTACTTGTTAACACATTTTATATTATTTAATTAGACATTGATTTTCTATTATTTAATTGTATATTAATTTTAAGTTTTTGGGAAACTATTTTAATAAATATAGTTTTAGAATTAATATCAGTAAACATTGTCCTAGCTCTAAGGAATTCTGTAGAGTCTTTTTTAGTTTTTTTACTATGTGACACAGATAGACTTAGCACCAGGATTACACCTATGATACACCGAAGGTATGAACTGCCGAAAAATAGGTTCATGCATATTGGCGCAGTCTACACTGCTTTAAAGCTATTTAGAACTGGCCTGTCTGTGCCAAGTTCATAAATATTGCCCTTACTGTGCACTTCGTATAAGCATTCATAGATCACAGGGAAAAGTAAGTGAACACGTGAATTTGATTACTATTTTCATTTAGCACCAATTACCTCAAATAAATGTTTTCTGTAGCTGCAAATAAGATTTGTACAATTATGAGGAGGAATTGTGGACCATGCAATGTGACAGTGACCCAAAGCACACAAATAAATACATAAATATTGAAAAAGATCTGTGTTTGGGAATGGTCAAGTCAGAACCCTGACCTTCACCCTATGACGATGCTGTGGCTTGACCTGCTTGCAAAGAAACTCAGGAATATTGATGCCTGAAACACATTTTCAGGAAGAAATGGTTCAAAATTTCTTCACAGTACATTTCAGAATTTACTTGCATCTACAGAAAATGCTTGATGGAGCTCATTCTACAGATTAATGCATTCAAGGGTTCACATATATTTTACTATACTATGAAAGTTTACTCAATGTGGCTAATAAAAGATGTGAACAGTACTAGCTGTTTGGGTGATGTTGGTTTACTTAGATTGACCACATTTTGTCAGTAATTAGTGCAGATATCAAGGTAATTTCAGTGGTTTCACAATTTTTTTTTCTTGCAACTGTATGGATATATGCTTTGCTTAAAGGGTTTCTTCATTACAGTCTTTCGTGAGCATCAAGCTTTCTCTCTTTCTTACAGCTTCAAATTTTGGGGCATGTTTCTCCTCCCAGTAGGCGTATCTTCCCTCACTGAAGACTGATGACATCATCATTCTGTGTGAGCAGTAGGAGAGAGGATGTCATGGCTCTGCAGACCTCCTGCAATGGTCAGTTCTCACATCCCTTCACAAGCTTCTCGTAACCAGAACACCTGCATTGGTGTAAGCAGTTATACATAAAGCCTGAAATGATTAAACAAATCTGAGGAATGAACTCTTCCCCATTTAATACAGCTTCGTACACTCTGCTTCTCCACTACTGCCTGCCTTATAACAGAGGGAGGGAGCAGAGTGAATTCCTTACATTTGTTTCATCAGTTCAGGCTGTATGTATAACTTTTTACACTAATACAGGTATTATGGTTACAAGGAGCTTGTGGAGGAAGGTGAAAGTTCTTCAGGCATGAGAACTGACCATTGCAGGAGGTCTGCAGAGCCATGACATCCTCTCTGTGTAAAAGGCTGTGTTATATGGGGGAAAAGTGAATCTAGCAGCTAGAGACGCAGTAATTGCCGAAATCCTTAATATAGAACTATCACTTGGTGAAGGGGCATAGAGGAGCTCAAACAGCCATTATTACACAGCTCCAGGTGCAGTGAAAGACAATGAGAATGAGAGCACAGACAGCAAAAGCAGCCATTTTCAGTTTCAATTTTACACAGCTCATAGGGAAGAGAGTGCAGACAGCCTATCACAGCACAGGGGGCATGTCCCAACAGGACTAAATGAAATATCAGGCAGCCAATCACAGCAAAGGGGCGTGGCCTGACCATTTGCGGCCGAAATAGCTCTAGACACGTACACATTAGTTCATAGCTGCTATACTAAAGGATTTACAGTTGAAACCAGAAGTTTACATACACTATGTAAAAAACACATATCAATGTTTTTCTCACTATCTAACATGAAATCAGAATAAACCTCACACATTTTACGCCAATTGGGATTACCAAAATTATTTATATTTGCCAAATTCCAGAATAATAAAAGAGAATTTTATAAGGCATTTTTTTTACTTTTTACAAAGTCAAAAGTTTACAGACATTTAGGACCACATGTATGAACGGGCTTTTCGCCCGTTTTCTGGCGTATACTGCGCCTCCCAGCCCGAATCCCGCTGTCAGACGTGGGGATTCAGTGTTAGGCGCAGTGTTCGCCACTTTCATCTGCGCCCCGCATGAAGGGGTGGGCAGTGGGCACGGTGTGGGCGCGGGGTAGGCGTTCCGGGGCGGGATGCGCCGCGCTCGAAAACTCCGAGACATGTACAATGGCGAGTCGGCAAAGCAAGGCGCAGTGCAGCGCTCGGCAGCTCCGACAGGCAGACCAGGTTTTTTTTTGGTCTAAATGCTCCGACAGAGGCAAAGTGAAGCAAGAACGTAACATGAGAGGAAGCAGATAGAAGATCGCGACAGAAATCTGGGAGCTCCGCTCCGTGCAGCAGGAGTATGATTCAGAAAAAAAATCGCCTTTATAAAGGCGGAAAACAGTGTCAGAAAAGAGGTGAACGTAAAAAATAAACCTAATAAAAAAAAAACACTTTCCAAAACTCTAGAACGGCGCAATATCAAGAATTATGATATTTGGAAATTGCCGGGAGATACAGTAATTCAAATTCTGAAACCTATTCTCATTGGTCGGCATAAACCAGCCAATCAGAATAGGAGCGACAGTGAACCATTAAAACCTATGGGGAAGGATTGACCAATCAGAATCCACGGCGGGATAATTCAAAATACAGTAAAAAGACAGAAAAGAGCTGATTGGCTGAGATAGCGGGTGCTTGGCTATCCCAGCCAATCAGAGCACGAGCTACTTCTCCCATTATAGTCTATGGAGAGACGGGCGCACTGAAATCTCGGCGCTGAGCGCCGTGCGGCATGAAGTATTAATCAAAAAATGATTTTTAATAAATGTAAAACATTATCAGATAAAGAGCCGAACCCTTCTTTACAAATAAATCAGTTAAAAACCCGAACAACGCGTTGGTCGCCGAGACCGGCGCTACATAGGGAATTGCAATAGAGAGAATTGCCGGGAAATACAGTAATTCAAATTGTTTAAGCTATTCATAGTTTCATAGTTTGTAAGGCTAAAAAAAGACAAGTCGTCCATCTAGTTCAGCCTGTTGTGCTAAGGGTTGATTCTCATTGGTCGGAAAAACCAGCCAATCAGAATAGGAGCGACAATGTCGCATTATAACCTATGGAGGAGAATTGACCAATCAGAATAGGAGCGACAATGTCCCATTATAACCTATGGAGGAGATATGACCAATCAGAATAGGAGCGCCCAAGCCCCATTATATCCTATGGAGAAAAATTGACCAATCATATTCAAAGGCGGGACAGTTCAAAATACAGTAAAAATGCAGAAACGAGCCTGATTGGTTGAAGCGGCGGGGGGCTCGTCCAGCTTAGCCAATCAGAGCGCGAGTTTCTTTCTCATAGAGTTCTATGGGAAAGGAAATTCTGAGCGCGCTCTGTGATTGGCAAAGTTAAAAGAGGCGCGGGTTATTTGGCCCAATGGGGGAGCGAGCAAACGCTCCTATGGGTTTTTTTAATGCAATCTAAAATAAAACTGTACATGGCCGAAATCAAATTATAACACTACAGAAGTGGTCCGATGTGTAATATAAAACGAATGATAATATTGGGGGTAATGAAAAAAAAATATTTAATCAATAAAATCATGTTTATTTCTTTATTTTTGTTGCACCCATACTATTGATCCTTGGCTAACGAAAATAAAGGGATTCATACATGTGGCCCTTAATTCGTATTTGGTAGCATTGCCCTTAAACTGTATGACTTGATTCAAACATTTTGGATATCCTTTCACAAGCGTCTTACAATAGTTGGTAGGAATTTTGGCCCATTTCTCCTGATAGAACTGGTGTAAATGTTAATGTAGATTGCCTTGCTTGCACCTGCCTTTTCAGCTTTTTCCATAAATTTTCAATAGGATTGAGATCAGGGCTTTGACTTGGTTATCATTAAGCCACTTTGTAAACAGTTTGGCAGTATGCTTTGGGTCATTGTCCATTTGGGAGACCTGTTTCCGCCCAAGCTTTACCTTCCTGGCTGATGTCTCGAAATGTTGCCACATAATCTTCTTTCCTCATGATACCATTTATTTTTTGAAGTGCAACAGTCGCTCCTGCAGCAAAACAACCCCACAACATGATGCTGTCACCCCCGTGTTTCACAGTTGAGATGGTGTTTTTAGGCTTCCAGGCTTCTCCCTTTTTTCTCCAAATGTAACGATGGTCATTATGGCCAAATAGTTCAATTTTAGTTTCATCAGACCACAAAACATGTCTCCAAAAATGTAGGTCTTTTTTCCTGGACTAATGGCTTCTACCTGGCAGATATCTTTGCTAATTTCTTTAAACTTTCCCATGATGTTTCACACAGAAATAGTGTGTTTCTGGTGTGATTTAAAATACATCCACAGGTGTGTCTCTGATTAACTCAGATGTTGCCAATAAACATCTGAGTTAAGCTTCCAAAGACATGACATCATCATATGGTCTGTCCCAAGTAGTTTAAATGCATAGTAATCTTAGTGTATGTAAACTTTATTATTCTGGCATTTCGGAAATATAAATAATTTTGGTAATCCTAATTGACCTAAAACGGGTAAGGTTTATTCAGATTTCTTGTCACATAGTGAGAAAAACATGCATATGTGTCTTTTTATATAGTGTATGTAAACTTGGTTTCAACTGTAATGCAAACCAATTGCAAAAGTGCTTATTTTTATTGTCCCCATCATTACAGATATGATATTTGTAGCGAGAAAACCCCTTTAATATTGTTTTCATATTAGTTGTTGTAATTGTATGTATATTTGTAGACACACAATCATGACAAACAGGAAAAAAAAAACATACTATAATGACATTTTCACAAGAGAAAACAACCAAGACATATGTATAAAAAATTTGTGGAAAAATAAACTGCACAGAATTCTGATCTTGCATTTTAATGCTTGAAACATGGTCATATTGTTGAGGAAATATTGTTGAATTACACTGCAGATTTAACTGTTTCCAGTGCACTAAAATACTATACATAAAGATGTTCCAATGGATTTGCTATACATTTTCTGCAGGTTCATTAAAAATATCTGCCACATCTGATCTTGGCCTACCACATCATAACTATACACACACATTATGAAATTACAATACACAATACACACAACCATGTACAGGCACAAAGCCATTAAGTACACACATACACTATTGTGACATCATCACATCAAAATACAAAAACAATCTGGAAAATCTGACACAGTATTGTGACAATGTCACAACAGAGCAGAGCTTATAAATACAATGACAAACTATTAAGAAATCACTATGGAGCACTGGCTGCAGTAAATTGCATGTGATTGTTACAGCGATTCTTTGAGTTATAATGTCCTCAAGGTTAAATATTTTCACCATACAAAGCTCCTTCCTGGGATGTTGTATCTTGAAACCTTACCCACCACACTGCCTATCTGCGTCACATGTGGTTGATGGAAGATCCAACCAATTATCAGGAATTTTTTAATTGTAAAATATCTGTATTAGTAAAGTGTATGCACTGATTGGGGGTCTAGTGCTTCACCCACACTCCCGTGCTTCACCCACACTCTGGAACTCACTGCCCCAACACATCAGACTCTCCTTCACTTTCACCAGCTTCAAAAGCAACCTGAAAACCCATTTCTTCAGGCTTGCCTATAACCTTCACTAACCTTGTCACTACTTCCTCCACAGACATGTCTGCCCCTCACCTCCTGTCTCTTTCCCCCTCCTTGTAGATTGTAAGCCCTCGCGGGTAGGGTCCTCTCTCCCTCTGTCGTGCCGATTGTCATTATCCCTTATCACTGTACACGTTTGACTTATGTAATGTATGTAACCCCCTCGAATGTACAGCGCCCTAGAATCAATGGCGCTTTAAAATAAATAATAATAATAATAATAATAGTAGCGCCTCTCTATAGTACAGTGCAGTACTACATGTCGTGTACTGCCCTTTACATGTGTCAGGATGAGTGGCATCTTAGGGCTTCAGGTGAAGGCCTCATTTTCTTCTTTTCTGGTACGTTGTATATGAAGTACTTGATCCAAGGAAGCTCCTGTCCTCAACATAGAAATTGATTTCCAGCTTCCAGCATCTATTTCTGGTGTAGTATGTAAGGACTTGCTTTATATGTATTAGTTATCTACTTCTATCAATTTGCTTTATGTTGGGTGACATTTTGGGGCGTCTAAACAAATTGTCCATGGTTTTAACATACAGTGATTGCAATATACAGTATATATGTTTTTTACTACTACTAGAGCATGATTGTGGAATTGATCAAATGACTGAGATTATGAATACATCAGAGAAATCTACTACTAATTATTCAAATTAATATCATGTTATATTTTAAGAATATCTAGTGTTAGATATACAGTAAATAATCATCAATCCTTGATGCATAGTAATCATTTCTTCTGCTTTTCCATTATCTAGTATGGGTGAAAATACATGAGCATATTCATCCACATTAATTTTATAGGTCACAACTCCTAGTATATCGTTAGACACATAAGGAAATGCTCTGTAATCAAGAATCACAGAACCCTGTTTCCTTATGAGAACCTCTGCTGTCTGCCCCATAACTAATAATAACATTGTACTATAATTCAATTATGCTTTGTGATGACAAAAATGTCAGGTTTATTTGTATAACCTCAACAACCTCAAAATGTATCAATTTGACAACAACTAAACTAGGACAGTGTTAAACAATGGAGAGGAGGAGGGTCCAACGCACCTGTACGTGTACAGAGAATTCTTTAGCGATGTTTGCATATCCTCTGGTGTCATCATTTGCTGGTTCACCATTGGTGTTAAAGCAAATAGTCATCCCTGGCATTCTAGTAGATTCTAGAGTAACACATCGGTTTGGCTGGATATGAACCTGAAGCTCACAGAGAATTCCACTGTTGTCCTAAGAAAAAAAAAAGCGCAACATGTAAAAGAAAAAAAGTTTTTTGTTATTTATATACCGATCAGTGCCTCCAAAGAGCTCTAAACCATCAAAGCATTGACTTCCTGAGGCCTTTGAATGTGTCCTGTGGTAAGTCCTGTAAATTGTAAGGTGTTGCATCCATTGATGAAAATATTTTTTTAGCACATCCCACAGATTCTCAATTGGAGGCCAAGTTTGCACCTTTAACTATTTGTTATGTTGCTCAAACCATTCGTGAACGATTTTCCAGTTTTTAAGGTTGCCAAAACCGGCCACTGCCATTACAAAACTCTTTTGGGTCTACTTGAAGGGGTGTAGTTGATCTGCAAACATGTCTAGATGGGTAGTATGTGTCAAAAATTGACATGAATGCCAGGACCCAAGCTTTCACTGCAGAACCATTTCCAGTGCTTTACTACCTCTTCCAGCTAGCCTTCGTGCCTTATACCTCCTCCAGGTGCTATCTCATCCCCATATTAGCAACACAAATGCGCTGCACCCACCCATCCATGATGTAAGAGACAAATATGAATTATTAAACCAGGCCACCTTCATTCATTTTTCTATGGTCCAATTCTGATGCTTATATTACCATCATTAGTGCTTTGGCAGAGAAAAGGAGTGAACATAGCCACTGTAACCTGTCTGCAGCTATGTAACCCCATACATAGCAAGTGGTTGCACTGTGTATTCTTACACTTTTCTTTTATACCCAGCATTAACCTTGTCAGCAATGTGCTCTACAGTATTTCTTCTGTTAAATGAGACCATATGTACACACCATGACTTGCTAGTTATCCTTCTCTGGACCAGTTTCTTTTGACCTCTTTTGGTGGGTGTTAACCATTGTACACAAGACCTACTATTGACCCTTGTCAAATTCACACGTCTTACCCATTTTTCCTGTTTTCAACACATCAACTTCAAGAACTCACTGTTCACTTGCTGCCTAATATATCAAACATTGTAAAAAGGAACAGAGTAAATGCAGCTCACCTAGTGGCGTAACCACTGCCGTAACAGCTGTGGTGGCTGCTATGGGGCATGCGTCACTGGCGCCCTGCTCTGCGGCCTAGGACGTCTAAGGCCTTAGACCTACTAGACATCGGCCATGCATCATCATGCCTGCACTTAGCTTCACTAGGCCTGCCACTCATCAGAAGAACAGGGAGAGGTTTATTTATTTTTTTCATCTAATTCAGCCCTATCTACCTGGGGCCTATCTATGGCCTATCTACCTATGGCCTACCTAACTTTGGCCTAACTACTGGCTACATAAGGCCAATCTACCTACCTACCTGGGGTCTACCTATTACCTACCTGGGGCCTAACTACTGCCTAGCTACATGAGACCTACCAACTTACCTTCCTGGGGTCTACCTACCTGTGCTTTATCTATCTGTAAGCTGTCCAGTATTAGATCCATTTCTTTAATAAAATGGTTAATGAAGGATGTTGTTGGAGAATGTTTATTTAAAGTTTTTGCGTTCTTTCGGTGTATTTATTTAACATATTTTTCCAGTGTTAGTAAAAGAGATGTCTGACTGATGTCTCTCTATTACTTTCGATGGGAATTGGTGTCAGACAGTGGTGTTTTTTTTTGTCACCCCAAGGCTGACATCAAGCCCCAATGCTAGTAATGCAGCGGCGTCTGTCAAACACCTCTATCACTAACACTGAAATAATATGATAAAAAAAATACACTGACACAACACAAAAAGCATTTTATTTAAATAAACTCTCCCCAACACCAGCCCTCACTAACCATTTTATAAAAGGAATGGATTCAATTCTGGTCCAACATAGTCCAATTAATCCATTATAGTCCAACAGGGAAAGCTGTAGAAAAAACAGAAACATTACCAAAAGCATGACCATACTAAACTCCATCCCCTTATCCTCCTTGAAGATCATGCATAATGCTGATCATCTGGGTGCAAAGGGAGGTGTTCAGACCACAATATGATTCTGAGGGGTACATGCCATTGATGTAGTTAATCTCAAGGGGTTAGTCTGCAGAGCGCCTGTATAAACTGGTATCTACCATTATATGGTCACTGTATGGTGATAATATACAGTCTGCAGAGCCTATTTACATTGGTAGCTACCACTTTATGGTCACTCTATGGCGGTAATATTGGTCTTTGTATACTGATCTTTATTTAGTAAAAGTACATTGGTATTTTTCCATCACTATGTGGTGGTAATTTGTGGTCATGTTCTGGCAGTATAATTAGGTCCTTATGTAGTAGCGTTATTGGTAATGTTGGTCTTGCCATAGTGGCAGTATAATGTGATATGTATGGTCAGGTATTTACTCCTTGTATTATCTAGTAACTACATCACTATTATTAAGAGGCAACAGTAAATGTTTGTTGTCAAAGAGGGACTGGCAGGGGGGCCTCATCCAAAGGTTTGCTATGGGGCCTAGCGTTCTATAGTTATTCCCCTCAGCTTACCCATATTGAATAGAAGGCAGTTTCCCCTTATCCATAAATTGTGTTGCACAGACAGCTTGTGGGATTGTAATCAAAGATAGCATCAAATTCTAGCACTCACAAAAAAAGAAATATAACTTGTATTCAAACATATTAAAAAGGCTCAATAAACCAGGTCAGTCTTTCTCCATTCTTACACATTTGGAACCTCCAGGGTATTCAGTCATAGCGTGAAGGAGTCTTCACGAAAATGAGCTAAAAATATGTGACTGACCAGTGACACAATAGCAAATAATCATATGACTACTAATGAATGTTTTCTATGTTTGTATAAAATATTGAACGGATCAGAGTGTATAAAATCCAAACTGGAGAAGTATATAACTATAGGACAAACTGTACATTATGCAGTATAAAGATCAAAAAGCCAAATCAAAGAGAATTACAATATCAATGCCGTCCAAAACAGCATTCAAAAATAAATGCCACATAAAAAGTACTTTTTTGCCTAAAAGTACTGGTGAGCAGAGGGTGTCTGTATTTTGTGTTGGACACCCTAAAAGTGCTGGGCAGCCCGCCCAATCGAATAGTAATGGCGTAATAGGCTGTGAGCCAGCATGGTGTACCACACGTATCTGTATTGCTGGTACCCTTTTGTATCGCCTAATCTATATGCAATTATAATACCAACAACCACCCCCTCATATATTAAAGGTGTGAGAGTGGTTGTCTTACCGGTACTTTTACATTTGTGCGGTCTCCCCATGTATTATACTGTGGCTTTTCTGCATACTATGTGGATAGGTATCAATTTAATGTGCAGTCTAATTGTTCCCCTATTGGTGGGGTATGTGAGCTGCTGCTCAGCAATCAGCTGCACCTGTTTATATTTCCTAAGTAGCTTAGGGGCTAGTGTTGCCTTTTTACTGGGTTCAGTTTCAGTCCAGCCTTTGAGCTGTGAGTATGGCCTTGTTTCTGTGTTTTTTGAGAAATTAATGTACCATTTTTTCCTGTAAACCACATAAAAAGAGCCAGACAAGTGCTTTGCTACACAAGCACTACAAACTCTGAATTTAGTACTCATGTGTGATACCAGCAGTAATTTTAAATAGAGACAGGTCAGCATTAAGATAACATCAAGTATCAGACAAGGAAAAACCGATAATACATGTCTCACTTAATATTCAATAGACTACTGATACATTTAAAATCATCAAAAAATAATTAGCAGAAACAATTACTTTAGAAGACATTGCAAGCAGGTATGAATGACAGGGCCTGCATACAAAAACTTCCTGACAGCAATGCTCCGCTCTACAGTAGGAGTCCATCCAACATGGATGAAAATATTTATGGAGACATATACATGTGGGTGGAGTCCTACTGCAAAGCAATGCTGTCAAGAAGTTTTGTATGAAGGCTTTGTCATTCATACCTGCTTGCAATGTCTTTTAAGGTAATTGCTTCCATTTATTATTTTTGACTAATTAACTAATTGATGACTTAACAGCCCAAACTGTAGTCTTTACTCCACATCCCTACCCCGATGACCATAAAACTATATCACCTACAGTATAAGTAAATATCCATGATGGAAAAGTAACGCAATCACAAAACTTATTTTAGTATTTAAAAAAATAAGAAAAAAATGTGAAAGATTAATCTCTGGTTTAATTTGAGCTCTGAAGCCTTCTGCACTATAGATTACATCTTCTGCACTCAGTACAATTAAAAGAACTGTGAATAAAGAGCTGATATGCTAATCACTGCTATAGAAATACCCACATCCTAACCAGGAAGAGTCAGAAATCCTATGTTTTCATTTATTATTCAGTGAGACATGTATTATCTGTTTTTTCTTGTGTGATGCTTGATGTTACTTTAATGCTGACGTCTCTATTTAGAGCTACCGCTGGTAGTTTACTGGCTGGCCACACATGGCTACTATATAGAGAGTTTATAGTGAGTGTGTAGAATTATTATTGTAGCGTATTAAGCCTTTTTAACTTAATGGATTAAAATTTACATTTTATTCCTTTTTTGTGAGTGCTGGAATATATACTATATTGGATGAGTTTATCCAACTCTTTGACACATATCAATGCAATGAGATAATCAGTGTTATTCCCTTCATCTGTCAGGGCTTTTTTTGTTTTAATTTTGCATCAATAAAACACATTAAGCCTCTGAATGTGAACAAGAAAGCTTCCACTTACTGCTAGCAAATTGAGATGTTAGAAGCAGTGAGGAGCTGATAAACCCTGTATAATGAAGATACATAACTCTTCATTTAACAATTAATAAGCTTTATCTACATAAAATCAAGAGACCAATTTAATCAATATGGAAGCCTTTGACATGGAAAATAGCTGCAGCGCTGGAAAGGCAGCGAGTGGAAAGTATGGTTTTCTTTTGTTTGTTGTATTAGAAGCAGTAACTTAAAAAGTACCTATCATTATCAGAATTTTTTTTATAGTAGATGAAAGTATAAGACTTTTACTCAAATACATGTCATTAGCAAATCAAAGGATTTTTACAGGGAAACAGGTTTTACTTTCACTTTGTCAGAGAGAGCTCACAATCTGATGATATTCCTTCCCTGGGAGATACCAACTGTGCAGGGGGAGCTGAGGACATTAATGCTTGGATAGGGTTAATCTGAGTCTCCCCCTACATACATTAGAGGAGGCACAGCACACTGAGGACATAGAGTACCATGTATGAACGTTGGCACTGACAGACCCATTTCTAAATAGCTGTAAAGCAGTGTAGAATGCGCCAGAATGTATAATCCTGTTCTTCTGCAGTCTGGCTCAGGCAGACCACTTTTGACCACCTTTGGCGTCAAACATTCATAAATGTGTCTAATTCTATGAATGTGGTGCGACATGCTCCCAGAACACCCCAAATCTTTGCATTAAAAAGTTTTGCTCCAGCGCTTACCGAGCCCAACTCTAGCGCGTGACTGTTCATACATCTATAGAACAAGTCTACTATTGCTTTTTGACTCCACAAAAATTGCAAAGTCACGTTCATGCATGTCGCCCACAGTGTGACAGGGTTTACCTGTTGCTTCCAGTCTCTTTCTCCATAGCATACAGCTATATATATTACACTGCTGCTAGTGTAATAATATCCAGCACAGAAATAGCAGCTCAGAGCTTACCAGTATGTACATAATGTAGACTTCCAGACTCCCCCTTTCACAGTGGACTCCCCCAGCTCAGAAGCAGGATGATTCACAGAGCTGTCAACATAGTGATCCATTATGCTGTCCGGTGCTGACTTGGCCTGGCTTCAATTCTGTCTTAAAGGGCCAGCGCTTTTTTTTTAACAAAAACTGAGTTACGTGTGAAATGCTTTGATTTTCCTATTATAATTAAGTATTTTAGAGCGCTATTGATTCCAGTACGCTGTATATTCAAGGGGATTACATAAATAACATAAGTCAAAGAAGTACAATGGTGACAATAGAGGACTAACATCTGGTATAGAGGGAGATAGGGCCCTGCCCACGAGGGCTTACAATCTACAAGGAAGGGGAAAAGAGACAGATAAGGGGCAGCCATGTTTGTGGGGGTGTAGTGACAGCAGGGTTATAGGATTATAGGATATCCTGAAGAAATGGGTTTTCAGGGTGCTTTTGAAGCTGGTGAAAGTGGAGGTGAGTCTGTTGTGTTGGGGCAGTGAGTTCCAGAGTATGGGGGAAGCATATTTGAGAAAGTGTTTTGTATTTTAGTCTCCTGTTACTTCATGAGCTTTCCCTGGAGGTGATAGACACTCTTTAAAAATTAAAAAAGGTATTCGGATAACCCCATTATGTTCTGATCAGATTTGTGTATAATCAAAGCCATGATGGTTTGTCTGATCCATTCTACAAGGGATACAAAGAGTATCTGATTCACCTCCTTGATTTACAGTGGAATCACTTGAATTTTCCATTGTGATATTCATTGTTTTGATGGAAAGAATAGTATGGTATGTATTGCAGTTAAGTTTTAGAAAAAACATGTAGGCAGAGAACTGTCAGTAAACATGTCATCAACAAACATAGCACTGCCACAAAAGTACACTAACATAATTTGATTTAAAGCGAATGTGTCATCAAAAAAATGACACGTTTCTAAGTTAAACAGATTTTTAAAGAATATTTGGTTCTTTTTTTATTTTCCATATCACTTTTGATATTTTGTAATAATTCTTAAATTCTGCAGATTTCACTTTGGCAACTAGGTCTAATAAAAGTCTGTAGAGAAAGATTGAAGCAGTCTGTTTATTATCTGCATAAGGAGGATTAAACAAATTTGTATAGATAACACAGGGTTCACCAATCACTGCTCCCCCTCCCCCTTCCCTGCACACTGACTTCTTCCCAGGTCACAGAATATGCCTAGAAAACACTCCTATAGAGGTCAATGGGACTGATCCAGTTCACAGGCTCCAATGTACATACAGTGGGGGCCAAAAGTATTGGCACCCCTGCAATTCTGTCAGATAATACTCAGTTTCTTCCTGAAAATGATTGCAATCACAAATTCTTTGTTATTAATATATTCATTTATTTTGCTTGCAATGAAAAAACACAAAAGAGAATGAATCAAAAATCAAATCATTGATCATTTCACACAAAACTCCAAAAATGGGCCAGAGAAAAGTATTGGCATCCTCAGCCTAATACTTGGTAGCACAACCTTTAGCCAAAATAACTACGAACAACCACTTCCGGTAACCATCAATGAGTTTCTTACAATGCTCTGCTGGAATTTTAGACCATTCTTCTTTGGCAAACTGCTCCAGGTCCCTGAGATTTGAAGGGTGCCTTCCCCAAAACTGCCATTTTGAGATCTCTCCCCCGGGTTGTTCTATGGGATTCAGGTCTGGACTCATTGCTGGCCACTTTAGACGTCTCCAGTGCTTTCCCTCAAACCATTTTATAGTGCTTTTTGAAGTGTGTTTTGAGTCATTGTCCTGCTGGAAGACCCATGACCTCTGAGGGAGACCCAGCTTTCTCACACTGGGCCCTACATTATGCTGCAAAATTTGTTGGTAGTCTTCAGACTTCATAATGCCATGCACACGGTCAAGCAGTCCAGTGCCAGAGGCAGCAAAGCAACCCCAAAACATCAGGGAACCTCCGCCATGTTTGACTGTAGGGACCGTGTTCTTTTCTTTGAATGCCTCTTTTTTTTCCTGTAAACTCTATGCTGATGCCTTTTCCCAAAAAACTCTACTTTTGTCTCATCTGACCAGAGAACATTCTTCCAAAACATTTTAGGCTTTCTCAGGTAAGTTTTGGCAAACTCCAGCCTGGCTTTTTTTTGTCTCGTGGTAAGAAGTGGGGTCTTCTTGGGTATTCTACCATACAGTCCCTTTTCATTCAGACGCCGACGGATAGTACGGGTTGACACTGTTGTACCCTCGGACTGCAAGGCAGCTTGAACTTGTTTGGATGTTAGTCGAGGTTCTTTATCCACCATCCGCACAATCTTGCGTTGAAATCTCTCGTCAATTTTTCTTTTCCGTCCACATCTAGGGAGGTTAGCCACAGTTCAATGGGCTTTAAACTTCTTGATGACACTGCGCACGGTAGACACAGGAACATTCAGGTCTTTGGAGATGGACGTGTAGCCTTGAGATTGCTCATGCTTCCTCACAATTTGGATTCTCAAGTCCTCAGACAGTTCTTTGGTCTTCTTTCTTTTCTCCATGCTCAATGTGGTACACGCAAGGACACAGGGCAGAGGTTGAGTCAACTTTAATCCATGTCAACTGGCTGCAAGTGTGATTTAGTTATTGCCAACACCTGTTAGGTGCCACAGGTAAGTTACAGGTGTTGTTAATTACACAAATTAGAGAAGCATCACATGATTTTTCAAACAGTGCCAATACTTTTGTCCACCCCCTTTTTTAGGTTTAGTGTGGAATTATATCAAATTTGGCTTTATGACCATTCTTTTTGTGGTTTTCCATTGAAGACAAATTAAATGAAGATAATAATACCAAAGAATTTATGATTGCAATCATTTTCAGGAAGAAACTGAGTATTATCTGACAGAATTGCAGGGGTGCCAATACTTTAGGCCACCACTGTAAAGCTGCTGTAAAGTATCTCTCTAGATGCGGTTAAAGCAGTGCAGGCAAGAAAGCTTTCCCCACTATCATGTACAGATGTCCGAATTGAGAAATCTACCATCACAAAATAAAAACGGCTAAGAAGAAAAGAATATGCATCGGTGTCTTGTTTCAATAAGTAAAAATTCTACAATGCATTTCATGCCCCGCATGGCACTAGGGGCACAAAATACATACAATTTTATTCTTCCCATCTAAACAATGAATATCACAAAGTAAATCTCATGAGATCTCGTTGTAAATCAATAAGGGGGACCAAGTGCTTTGATTATACACAAAAATGAAGGTACAGATCTGATCAGACCTTAAAGGGGTTGTCTGAATTCCAGTTTAAATGTCGGGGCAACACCTGTTATGGATTATTGCATGTGCTTATTACTTATCTTACTACACTACTACACAGTCCCCCTGTTGTTTGCCTTATATGATAGACTTTGCAATACAAACATGGATGTAGGCTTAGATAGACTTCCTTTGCTCGGGAACTGCTAAGACTTTATGGACAGTTTATGTACAGTGCTGATAAAGTCCATTGTCATGAGTTGCGCTATGTTGGGCTGAAAATGCGCTTGTGTTGCCCCTGTCCAACACTCCTTACTCACCTCTCCTCACTCCTGCTCTGCTGCGGTCCTCTGCTTTGTGCCGATGCATGCATCCTCGCTTCCTAGGACGAGTGCGTGCCGGCTCTGTGAAATTTAAAGAGCCAGCACACTGGTGATTGGTTAATCGCTGGACGCTGACTCTATATCTTCTATATATTCCCTTAGCACTCTTCCAGATCCCTGATGTGCTTTAGTGGAGAGTTGTTGCTGTTAGTGTTCTTCTGACCCTATGCTTGGATCCTGACCTTGTTTGCCTGCCACCTGCTTTGACCTTATTAGCTGTCTCTGACCACATTTCTGCCTTGCGATTCTGTACCACGCAAACAAGTCACAAGACCACTGCACAAGACCAACCGGCTTTGCGGCAGGCTCTGATATGGCTTATATCGCCGCTTGCAATGGTCCAGCAGATTCACTCCATACCCATGAGAGCAGGATCTGGTCATGGATCCTGCCAGGGTGCCTCTACCTGACCTTCAGAACATCTCAGCTGTAGTGGCACAACCGAGTCACAGACAGCTCATAGATGCGATGCAAAACCTTGCAGCCCAGCTATCTCTGGCCACACCTGTTCTATCACCTATGGCAAGTCACTCAACTACTGCTGTTGTGACTCCTGATGGTCCTATGCTGCACCTGTCTCTCCCATCGCAATATAAACAAAATCTGAAGTCCTACAGGGAGTTTCTCAGTCAATGTTCCATCCATATGGAGATGACGGTGCATCTGTTTCCCTTTGAGGGAGCCAAGGTGGCATTTATCGTTAGTCTCCTGTCTGGTGAGGCTCTTGCCTAGGACACACCACTCTGGGATTGAGGGGGCCCAGTGATGGCCAATCTCCAACCATTCCTGGAGGCCTTTCTGCAATGTGTTTGAGGAACCTGGACGTGCATCTTCTGCTGAAACTTCTCTGCTCCGCAAATGACAAGATGACTCTACAGTAGGGCAATACGCTGTGCAATTCCAGACCCTTTATTCTAAGCTCTCTTGAAATAATGAGGCTCTCCTAGCCAAGGTCTGGCAAGACCTCATTGGAAAGATCAAAGACAAATTGGCTGGTCGAGATCTCCCTTACTGATGATCTAGTTGCAAGAATAGACATCCGCTTTGCAGAGAGACAACAGGAGACCAGCTAACAACGTGAAACTGTCTGGCCCCATCGACTTCCACAATTCACTCTGTTGTTCCAAAGGCATCTACTGCCTCCACCAATGGGTTCTTCTCAAGAGTCGATGCAAGTGGATACCGCCCACCCGTCTAAGCAAGAACATTTCCTCTGACGCCAACAGAATCTCTGCCCCTATTGCAGCAGTTCCAAGCATTTCTGTGTGAATTGACTGTTACATCTAGAAAACTCGCACTTCTAGGCTACATGGAAGAGACATCCTATGAACACTATCTCTCCACATCAGACCATGCCAGTTTAACTCAGATCCTCATCTGGAACTTTGTTTTCAATCTTTCTTGGTTTTTGGTTCAGTTGGAAATTTAATTTCCCTGATTTCCAAGTATTGTCTCCCAGTGGTCTGTCTCAACAAACCCTTACTTATCTCATCCATTCATGGAGAATATCTGAAAAACTCCATTCAGTTTTGTACTGTACCTCTGACACTTCCAGAGGGTGTTACATAAAGAGAAGATGGTTTTTCATGTGTTACCTTGTTTCTCCTCTTCAATTTTTCTTGGACATCTGTGGCTACAGCACCATTCTCCTGTGCCCAATTGGCAAATGAGCGAGGTCACACACTGTCATATGACACCTTAGCTGGTGCATGTCACTTTGCCACTGACACCTTCCACTTCACTTCCTGGACTCCCATCTCCATACCAGGAATTCGTTGATGTCTTCTGTGAGAAGCAAACCGAGACTCTTCTGCCTCATCGGGCCTATGATTGTCCCATTGACCTCCTGCGTGGCACGGCTCCTCCGCAGGGTAGAGTCTATCCTCTGTTCATACCCGAGACTCAGGCCATGTCGACTTATGTTAAAGAAAGCCTCCTGAAAGGCTACATCCACAAGTCCTCTTCTCCAGCCAGTGTGGGATTCTTCTTTGTGGAAAAGAAAGATGGTTCTCTGCATCCCTGCATTGACAAACGGTGTCTCAACAAAACAAGCTTCTAAAACTGGTATTCGTTGCCCTTGATCTTTAAGCTCCTTGACCATCTTCATGGAGCCAAGATCTTTACTAAACTTAACCTGTGGAAGCCTACAATTTAATTCGTATTCAAGAAGGCGATGAATAGAAGACTGTCTTCAATACCCGTGACGGACACATTGAGTATCTGGTGATGTCATTATGCAACACTCTTGCCGTCTTCCAAGACTTCGTCAACAAGATCTTCAGAGATCTTCTGTACATCTTAGTCATAGTATATCTAGTTGACATTTTGATTTTTTTGTCTAATCTTGAAACCCATCATGTCCGCATTTGCAAGGCTCTAAAATGATTTAGAAGCAATTATCTCTACACTGAACTTGAAAAGTGCATCTTTGTACAAACCAGCCCACCCTTCCTTGGGTACATCATCTCTGACAAGGGTCTTCAGATGGATCTTGCCAAATTGACTGGCCGTGACCAGTCGGACTTCTGGCCATACAGCGCTTTTGGGGTTAATGAACTACTGCTGACATTTCCTTCCTCATTTCTCTATTGTGGTGGCACCCATAGTGGTGCTTACCAAGAAAGATGCTAACTAGTGTTGAGCGATTGCGTTGGCTATCGAGATCGATCGATAGTCGATAGTCGGCCGCTATCGATAAGGTTTTTCGATAGTGAGCATCGATTATGCGCGATGACCATTAAAGTCTATGGAAGCAACAACACCTTCATTATTACACCCAAACAAAGGGTGGAGAAGCTGAAATTAAACATCCACAACAGTCAAATGGAACATGCTAATCTTAGGCAACACACTTTTGGTTATAAATGTCACAGAAAAAAGTCCAGACCATTTACTTTCCTGTCTTGTACCCAAAGCCTGACCTTAAAACTGCATCACCCACAAATTAAAAAGTGCCAGAAGGCAGTATGATTTGAACATATGTTACTTGATGGGGCATTGAAAATCCTGTCCTGGAAGCAGCATGAGCCCCAAACCGCAGACCCCCACATTTAAAAAGTGCCGGAAAAAGGAGTCTTTCAAACCACCATTTTTTGTTTCCACTGGAAAATTGACTATACCTGGTCTGGGCCACAGCATGAGCCCCAAACCTGCATGACCCCCACATTTAAAAAGTGCCGGAAAAAAGGAGTCTTTCAACCACCTTTTAGTTCACCCGGACATTGACTATACCTGTCATGGGCCACAGCATGAGCCCCAAACCTGCATGGACCCCCACAATCAAAAGTGCCGGAAAAAGGAGTCTTTCAACCACCATTTTAGTTTCACTGGACATGGGCTATACTGGTCCTGGGCCACAGCATGAGCCCCAAACTGCTGACCCCACATTTAAAAAGTGCCGGAAAAAGGAGTCTTTCAAACCACCATTTTAGTTGAACTGGACATTGACTATAAATGGGCCTGGGCCCCAGCATGAGCCCCAAACCTGCATGACCCCCACATTTAAAAAAATGCCGGAAAAAAGGGGTCTTTCAACCACCATTTTAGTTTCAGTGGTCATTGACTATACCTGTCCTGGGCCACAGCATGACCCAGGGCCGGAGTTACAGTGGGTTTCGGTGAAAGCCCAGGCTGGCGTCCATCTCTATTAACACGAGGTTTTAAAATGCCCTGATGACGCAGCACGAAAACTGTCGTGCTGAAGCAGAGTGCGGAAGCGGAAGTGTGAGAACTCCGCCTTCCTCTGTACACAGTCATACCTGGGTAGCGCTTGCCCCTCCGTATGAGTGTGGACCAATTAAGCTTCACTTGGAAATACTGGTGGTTAACGCTCCTGTTACACCCAGGTGCCTTTATCTTGGCATTCTTTTTCTCATTTTACTCAACGTGCTGGAGGAAATGGTCTCTGTACTTTGTTCTCTGTCCGTGCTCATACTCCAAAGTCTCTGAATAACCTAAAAAAAAGTAATAAAGTGTGCACAACTAAATATTTTACTCTGAAAAAAAGCAAGCATAGGTGCACACTGAAAGGCAATAGCATACATTAACACAAATATTCAGTGGCACACTAAAGAACTAAGTAAAACCTCAAGGGTTTTTATGAAATATTGGAAATGCTTTACTGCTAAGGGAAAATTTTGGAAACCGGGACTTTAGTTTACGTATTTGATAAAGATTGTATTAAGCTCATCTAAAGACTCACCCGCTCTTGGGATCCCTTGACGTTTGGGAGGTGAGCTTATACATTTTGATCAAATTTTGTAAAATAAGGTCCCAGGTTTTCATATTTTCCTTAAGCAGTAATGCATTTCCAATTATTTTATTTTACCTTGAGGTTTTACTTGTCTTTAGTGTGCCACTGATATTTGTTGTTAGTTTTATTTCTATTGCCTTTCAGTGTGCACCTATGCTTGCGTTTTTCAGAGTATATTTTAGATGTGCACAGCTTTATTACGTTTTTGTAGTTCATTTGAGATTGGCAATTCATTGGCTTGCTGCACTCAGCTGCCTTTTTTAAACCAGTGCAGGATAACCAATTGCTAGTTCCTACCCTTCCTGAAGTTGCAGTTGGATTGAACCTAGAGAGGGGGAAAATGTTTGTGTAGGGGCTCACCTGCTCTGGGGTCCC
>JAODAL010050906.1:0-27055 GCA_025379985.1 Phyllomedusa bahiana | reverse complement strand
GTTTCGTATCCTTACTGTTGCCAAGCTCTGTCTATTAATTGTGTTTGGCCGACCATAGTATGAGGTGAGACCAAGCAGCAATTTAACACAAACCTCTTAGGTTATGTGGGGTTTGCAATGGAAAACACTGGTTTGTACTAAGTCAGTAGCTGTGGTCCTGAGATCAATACAAACTAATTTATAGTACAGAAAAAATTAAAGTGAAACTCCACCTCTGATGAAAAGAGTTAGACATGATTACAAAAAAAACCACATCTGCTAGAAATAAAACTGCTTTGGATTATGTGGTAATCCAGCTCTTTTTAAATTGAATGGGCAAAAATTCAATAGCACACACTGACCATGGACAACAGTGGCGTGGTTTCTGGAAGAAAACATCTATGTGTTTCTAATCTCATAAACCTCTTAAACAGATTATTTGTATGTTTTAGGGTGTTTTCACATAGAGCATTTTTGGTGCATTTTTTATGCTTTTTTTGTGCAGAAATGTATAGCTACTATGCCTTTTTGTACAAAAAGAATAATCAAAAACATGTCAATAATGCACCAAAAATGCTCCGTGTGAAAGCACCCTTAGGCCCAGTTCACATGGCTTATTGACGCCGTTATTGCGGGATGGATTTCGCCCGCAATTACGGCGTGTGTGCGGGGCGTGGGCGGCAGCTCGCCGGCCCCATAGACAGACTTTATCCATGGCGCGTATCCCGCCGGGATAATGTGCATGTCACTTTCTCCCCGCTCGGCGTATTATCTTATACTGAAAATAAAAAGATATATACAGTATATATAATGGAACATGCCACATTTTTTTTTGAGGCCCGTCCTCACATCCATTAAAATTGCCAATTAAGATAGAGCTATGAATATATATATATATATATATATATATATATATATATATATAAAGAAAATTTGCGGCACTTACGAATGAAAAAAAGAACTAACAGTGCTTTATTGCATGTCCAACGAGGGCGACGTTTCAGCTCAGATGAGCCTTTTTAAGCTTGAAAAAGGCTCATTCTGAGCTGAAACGTCGTCCTCTTTGGACATGCAATAAAGCACTGTTGATTTTTTTCATTTGTGAGTGCCGCAAATTTTCTTTTTTTATATGCCAGACTCTGACGGGGTTCTTTGTATTGCTGGCACCCGATAAAAAATGTTTTCTAGGAAAGTGCTATATTCATAGCTCTTACTTAATTGGCAATATTAATGGATGTGAGAAGGGGCCTCAAAAGTAAGTGGCATGTTCCACTGGATGTTGTATATTCCGCCTTTCTCAACTTCATATAACCTCTGTGAAAATGGGGCCCAATGGAACATGAATTTCTCATATGTGTGGGAACTAACTTCCATAGACATCAGTGGACATAGACCATTTCTTCGTACAGTTAGGCTCATAGGGTTAGAATCCCCACTGATTAGTCATTTTTGGTTTTAAAGGGGTTGTCTCACTACAGACATTGATGGCATATCGCTAGGATATGCCATCAATGTCTGATAGGCTAAACTCGGAACTCCAATTTATGTCTATGGGAGAGTCCCGACCACTTTCAGTTCAGAATGGAGAGGTTTATGTGCTAGTTTAGGAGATTGATACAGGTCGCATTCCCATCCATTGTAATGGCTGCCATGGATTAAACATGGTGCTAGTCATGCCTCCTGCCATTCAGTTAGCAAAACATGACATCTATGAGGTAACAGAATAGGGATAATGATGAAATAATTAGAATTAATATGGTTATTCCAGAAATTTCTACACTGTGTGGATTAACTTGTATAACTTGTATCTTTTGGGGAATGTCATGTTGTTTATAAAGTTAACAGTAAAAAAAAAAAAAATCCAGTAAAATGACATGAGAAGAATGTGCGGCTTTTCCACAGCCAGTGACATGATAAGATTCTGCTGGAGGTAGTAATACTGGAGAAAATCTGTTCCTCCATACACCACTGTTACCTGGATACCAGGGTCACATGATAAGATTCTGCTGGAGGTAGTAATTTTGGAGAAGTTTTGCTTCTCCATACACCACTGTTACCTGAATGCTGTGGGTCACGTAACTTGTGTGGTGGTCACATGATAAGATGCTGCTGGAGGCAGTGATACTGGAGAAGTTCTGCTCCTCCATACACTACTGTTACCTGGATACCAGGGTCACATGACCTGTGTGGTGATCACATGATAAGATACTGCTGGAGGTAGTAATACTAGAGAAGTTCTGCTCCTCCATACACTACTGTTACCTGAATATCATGCTCACATAACCTCTGTGGTAGTCACATGATAAGATGCTGCTGGAGGTGGTAATAGTGGAAAAGTTCTGCTCCTCCGTAAACTACTGTTACCTGGATTCCAGGGTCACATGATAAAACGCTGCTGGAGGTAGTAATACTGCAGAAGTTCTGCTCCTCCATACACTACTGTTACCTCGATACCAGGGATCACATGACCTGTGTGGTGGTCACAGGATAATATGCTACTTGAGGAGGTAATAATGGAGAAATTCTGCTCCTCCATACACTACTGTTACCTGGATACGGGGGGTCACTTAACTTGTGTGGTGGTCACATGATAAGACGCTGCTGGAGGTAGTAATACTGGAGAAGTTCTGCTCCTCCATACACTACTGTTTCCTGGATACCAGGGTATGACCTTTGTGGTGGTCACATGATAAGATGCTACTGGAGGTAGTAATACTGGAGAAGTTCTTCTCCTCCATACACTACTGTTACCTGAATATCATGCTCACATAACCTCTGTGGTAGTCACAGTGATAAGATGCTGCATGGATTAGGTAGTAATACTAGAGAAGTTTTCTGTCTCCTCATAACACTACTATTATCTGGATACCAGGGGTCACATGACCTGGGTGGTGGTGACATGATAAGACACTGCTGGAGGTGGTAATAGTGGAAAAGTTCTGCTCCTCCATAAACTACTGTTACCTGGATACCAGGGTCACATGATAAATGGTCACTGGAGGTAGTAATACTGGAGAAGTCCTGCTCCTCAATCTACTGTTACCTGGATACCAGGGGTCACATTACCTGTGTGGTGGTCACATGGTAAAGGCTACTGGAGGTAGTAATACTGGAGAAGTTCTGTTCCCCCATACACTACTGTTACCTGGATACCTGGGTCACGTGACCTGTGTGGTGGTCACATGATAAGACACTGTTGGAGATGGTGATACTGGAGAAGTTCTGCTCCTCCATACACTACTGTTACCTGGATACCTGGGTCACATGACCTGTATAGTGGTCACGTAATAAGAGGCTACTGGAGGTAGTAATACTCGAGAAGTTCTATTCTTCCATACACTACTGTTACCTGGATACTAGGGTCACATGACCTGTATAGTGGTCACGTGATAAGAGGCTACTGGAGGTAGTAATACTCGAGAAGTTCTGTTCTTCCCTACACTACTGTTACCTGGATACCAGGGTCACATGATAAGATGCTGCTGGAGGTAGTAATACTCGAGAAGTTATGTTCTTCCCTACACTACTGTTACCTGGATACCAGGATTCACAGGATCTGTGTGGTGGTCACATGATAAGATGATACTGGAGGTAGTAATTTTGGAGAAGTTTTGCTTCTCCATACAATACTGTTACCTGGATACTAGGGGTCACGTAACCTGTCTGGTGGTCACATGATAAGACACTACTGGAGGTAGTCATACTGGAGAAGTTATGCTCCTCCATTCGCTACTGTTACCTGGATACCAGGGTCACATGACCTGTGTGGTGGTCACATGATAAGATGCTGCTGGAGGTAGTAATACTGGAGACATTCTGCTTCTCAGTAAACTACTGTTACCTGGATACCAGTGGTCTATTTTTATTATTTTATTTGCTAGGAAGGGGTCTACTTCACTGCTTTAAAAGAGGCAAAGGAACAGAATTATGCTTTTCATTTGAATGTTCTCTAAATACACAGTTCTGTTAATGTGGTAATAAAAGGGCTTTGGCTCTTTGTAGATTTTATAGTTATTCTGTGTTCATGAATTGTCAATCAATGTTTAGGAACAATTTGCTAAACTAGAGAGGAAGCAACATAAGCAAACCATTATAAATATTGGCTTTATTGATCTGGGCGCTGACACACTTCTGCTTGTCAGACAGCCAGCTCTGGAAACTGCATGTCACTCACAGACATGGTAATGTTTAATGGGCATGCTAGTCTGGGATTTGGTGCTGACCTACGGCAAATCAAGGCAGATCCTAGGATCAATGATTAACATGCCTGTGAAAAATGGAGAACATCACTTTGCAGGAATCATTCAGAATTATCCTTACAGTTACATCTACAATAAATCTATATTGAAAGTTAAAGGGGTTGTCCGGTTTCTATAAAAATTAATACTAAGCTCCAGGTGCCCCATAAGAAAATAAAAATTATACCCTTCTTCCTCTGGTCCTCCGTTCCAGCGTTGGCTCTCCGGTCTTGTGTTCAGGGCCAGGACGACAGATAGGCAAAGGTAAGCGACCACCTTGGGCACCAACTCATCCCAGGCAGAAAAGGGAGTGGAAGAAGGTATGCAGTAAGCTGAATTTTCCATTGGGGGGCAATATATGCCGTATATGACTAGGCCACCAGAATACCTTGCCCCAGTCTTGCTTGTGTTACGCTCCTCTTCTTCAAAATTGGATTTCACCGCTGCAGTCAATCAATGACTGTAGCGGTGACATCCCTGTTTCGAAGAAGAGGAGCATAAACAGATGGCCATAGCGACACGGCACTGGTGCAAAGGACCAGAGGAAGATAAAGATTTTATTTGTTTTAAATAGGGCAGCAGGAGTTTAGTATTAATTATATTATAGAAATCAGACAACCCCTTTAAGTAAATTTGATAAAATATTGCATTAATTATCTTGTACTGATCCTTAAAGAGACATTCTCATCATGCTGTTTCACAGAGCCTGCTCTTCGCAGCCAGTTTCAGACTCCCACTTCCTGTTCAGGCTGTGGGCGGTTCTTCAACAGTGATCTATTGCTAGATGTTAGAGGTACATTAGTGAAGGAAGGGTTTAAACAGAAGAGCAAGAGGCTACAAAGCAGTAAAGTGTTAAAGTTTGATAATAAGAAACACAACCTCCTGTATTGCTGGTAAGACACATCAGAAAGTGATGTCATCATCCCATCCAGACCAGGGCTATAGAGCCTGCTAGAGTAGATAGAGGTGATCGGTAACCTACGGAAGCTTGTACACACAAGCCAGAGATAAGAACTGCTCTAGTTCTGAAAGTAGGCAAAATCAGCACAGCAGTACATTTGGTAATAGTCTTTATTTACCTACATATTTAAAGCTAATCGATGTGATGAGAATACCCCTTTAAGTGGGACATATACCTTAGATATTTCTCAGCCAGATCGACCATTATTGTTGAATTATTGAATTATTGAACTCGCGGACCATCTAGTGTATAGAGTGGACTCCTGACTTTCCTTGATAGATAATGATGGAAAAGATAAAGATGTATTTCAACTGACTGATCCTTTTGAGTCTGGCAGAGGCTTGTGTCCTCTCTTAGTATGTACAACACATGTTTTCTCAACCAAGCTGAATGTGGATGTCTGTTGGTGAACCATAATTTAGGATTAGATTTACGGGTATTGTAAGAAATACAGAACTATGAAATACTTAAAAAGAGGTATATTTAGGTATAAAATATAAAGGTATTTCAATTGTATAATCAAAGAGGGAGGCTCTTGTGTGAGTCACCCATGGACAGTGAGTCAGTTGGACTGTTTTTTGGGAATGTACCTGATATCATCTATGTGCTAATTTAAAGGGGTTGTCTTACTACAAAGAAAAGCTTTTAAAATGTAGGGAACACTAAATAAAGACGTTTTCGAAATATTTTGTGTTGTTCGTCTTTTTTTGTTAAGGAGCTACAAGTGATTTTATCACCTTCTGTGCTCACTCTGGTTTCCCAAGTGACCAACCTGTGTACTCTTTATTCCCTTCTGTTTGTTCTGTCTGACAGCAGGGAGTCCATCACACAGGTCTGGGCAAGCAGTGTGAAAGCTTGTGTGTTATCTGATCTTTCAGACAAAAGACTAATTGCTCTACTGTTTACATTAGCTCAGAAGCTTCAATGGACCTTAGAGAAGGTCATTTAAGTAATCTAGTCTGATAAAAATAATAAACAGAGAAGTCTGAATACACTGAGCTCATATGCTAATTACAGACAGCTTGACCAGGAAGTGACAGAGCCAAGCAGCATTATTTCATTCATGCATCCTATGAGATCAGACAACCCCTTTAAGAAAAACAATAGGCTCAGGATGACATTGTATAACCTGACTGATAAGCCCCAGCCTTCTAGAAAAAAAGGGGGATTCATCATGAAGATGGAGACTGAGGGTCTGCAGGCCTCATGGGAGATCTTTAAGATGGGGTATAAAAGACACAAGCAAGCTGTTGGAAGGTCTCTTGGGAGGAAGCCAGCAAACTGGAGTAAGCTGTTGCTTGGAGGAGGGGCCCTCATTTGGTGGGACTCTTTAGAAAGGCACATGGAGAGCACAGCACATGAACTTTGTGTATGAAGGCCTTGAATGGTAATATAACATTGCATGTTGTTATATGAATTGTAACCGCCATTTTTTTAGTTGTTGCAGTGTTTATGTAATATTTGTTGCTTTCTCTCTTTCTGTTCCTGTGCATCCCCATATCCATATCATTTAATAATAACCATAAAATCAACATCACATGCTCTACAATATAACTCTTTTATACACTCACTCGATGTCTCATTTTATTGCATTTAAACCCCAGTAAGATGTGTGTATTATATATAAATTTTAATATATATATATATATATAAAAATATAATATATTATATATATATGACGACTCTCTCTCATCTGGACACCCCTCATGGGCCGTCCTGGGGGTATTTTCACTCACGGATCGCAGCTTGGGTTAAACGGATGGCACTCCGACTGCAGGGTTCCAGTTTAAACTTTCCCTCAGCCAGCTTTATTGAGGCATAGCTACATACAATAACCAAAATATAAACAAAATCCTCAGGCCGTCAGGCCACTGACTAAACAACTGTAGAGACTCTCTCTATCAATGGCCTTGGCCTATTGCCAAGCACCATAACCACTTCACCCACACTGGGGTCAGACTTCTCTCCAAGCCTCTGGGGGTCAGAGCCTCTTGCCAGCTCCTCTGCTGCTCCACACTGCCAGAAAGCAACCACGCCACCAGATCACCTGGAGAGACAGACTTTTTATAGGCCTGCTAAATCCTGGAACGTGGGAACAGCCACCCACCCAACTGCAGCTGTTCCGGGAAAAGCCAGCCCATAATTGCTGGGCATCAGCCGTACTAACTATAGGTGTCAGCAACCTATGGCTTCCCCCAATGAGACCAGGTCCTTGGTGGCACATTTCTAGCAGGTGGACCGCTGTACGTTACCTAGTGGCAGCACCATACGACCGCCTAAGGTCGCTCTGCCACAATATATGTATATAATTCAGGGAATTTCTTAGAGTTTGGTTTTGCATAAGGTTAGATACCCGATTCGAGTTCAGGACATCATAAAACCAAATTCAGTTGAACCTGTATCAAACTGAACAGGGCCCTGTTCAAGGCTATATTGCTACATCAAGTATAGTGAAATAGTGACACCTACAATCCTCCTGTACAAGTCACAATGCCTCACATAACTGTTAGGCTAAGCCAGAAGTTACTGAGGTTGCCCGTAGATGTCACAGCTGGGCAACACAGCTGGAGAAGAAAAGACCGGGCGTTTGGGGAGGAAGAGTCAGTTTTAGAGGGAAAGTAAGACAGAATAGAGGGGTAGATGCTGCTATGGAGAGGTCTCCTGTGTGCAAATGTTGAATTATTATTTTCCCTTTAGTGTCGAAGAATGGGGGACCCAGCAAACGGTGAAGCAGATCAGAAAACAGGGACATGTGGCTTCGAAGTTTGTATGGAGAAGAAGACTCCACTGAAGTACGTATGAAAGAATCAAAGCTCGGCTCCCGCTAGACACCAGTTAACAGTTTAGAAATTATGTGGCTGTTCCTGTTTTCATTGTTGTATAATAAACCAGTTTTTCTTCATCACCTGACTGTGACCTACTTGTACTCATCGATACTACAGAATAATAGCAACCACAGTGCCTCCTGTGCCAGTGACAAGTCAGCGGCATTGCCCAGAAAGTCAATTAAAGGGCAAGTTTCAGTACCATTGAAACCGGTGAGTAAGTAAGTGCCCTCTCTATGCCAGCTTGACCAAGTGCATTCATTTTTGCCTACAGAAATTGGACTAATCAAATCATCTACCATTCTGCTTCCTATTACCTGTTCATTGGACGACAAAGCTCTGCCATGCAAGGCTCCTCATGCACAATACATAGGACAGAGCGTACTGCTTGTGTCATGGGTTAAAATTGTCTCCACAGTCGTAAATCCTAATTTATTTGATTGGCTATTGAAGCCAGAACAGTCTGCTAAATATATAACAGGCTTTGATCAATCACTCTCAATGATTGCAACTAGAAGTCGTAAATTTAAAGTTAAATGTTGCATTGGCACTGTAAAAAAGCAATAGTATGTTTTCACAGGCAATATCCCCTCCAATTGTGCCTATTTAGCAGATGTTTTGACTGTTTCTCATCTCGCAGGTAATGAACCCCATCTGTGATCGTCGTTCTTCCCACATTACTGCCATTGTGTGGAAACTAATGAGAGTTGCCTTGTGTGACAACCGCACCTAATCTCTGAAGACAAGGTCCTTCCACCTATTTGGAGCAGGGTGGATTTGTAATTTTAGTAAATCTTATGTAATAAATTGACTGACGTGGTTTTATTAATGGAGGTAACTGCTTTGAACAAGGGTTTAACTGAAAAATCCTTACTTTTAAGAAAATTATTGTTTTATATGGCTTTCACAGCTCAGTGAAACAAAGAAATTACCGAGGATAAGAAAAGCTAAGAGGAATTCTTTTATGATAAAAATTTGTTGAGCGGGTAAACCCCAAGGTTAACTCTAGGTTTAAGGGGGGCCCCGGGGGGAGGGTTTTCTGAATTTCCCTCCTAAATCGTTTTAAAAGGAATATTATGACTGCTATGAATTACCTTCTGGGAAATGAGTCCCACAAGGAAGCTTTGTTTTTTTTGCTAAAATTTTTTAAGCCCAAAAACCAAAAATGAAATTGGTTTTATTAAAATTTTTGAAAAAAATTTGTCAACAAACTTTAGGGGGTTTTTATCTCTCATTATTTAAATTTGGCAAGTTGTTTGGGGGTTATGCTATCAATTTAAGGGGGCAGGGGCCAATTGGGTCCTGAAATTTCCCAAAACTTAGAATAAAAAAAGGTAGACGAGCTTGGCGATTGGGCCCTATTGTAACGCAAATTTTTTTTGGATCCACCGGCCCGCTCAAAGCGATGGGTAAAACCACGCCAGGGAGCAGAATCAAAAGCGGGGCCCCCCAGTTTTCATCAGAGCCCGCCGAAAAAGGGGGATGGGTCTTGTTTGTGGCGGGATTTCACCAGGCTGCCCCTGAGCGGGGCCCGGCCTTTTGTGGGGGGGCACCCCAAGGTTTGTGGACAGGTAAAGGGAAATAATTTGGACATTTGGTGGGGGCGGAAAGGCAGCGAGGCAAAGCGGGGGGGAGGTAACCTTGGCGTGAAGACAGGGAAAAAAAATAGATAGGGGGACCAACACACTGTTAAAAAGGGAAATGGGGAACAACAAGAATCCACATTTAACCCTGAGGAAGTGAGGGCTTTATATGGGGGGACCCGGGGGCCCGATAAAGGGCCCAAAATTCCCAAAATGTGTTGGGCCCTTTAAAAACTTCAGACCCCCGGGCCCCTTTCGCCCCCGGGGGTGAGGACGCCGCCTTGGGCCCAAAGGCAAACGGGCCCAGAAAAAAGGGAGCGGGGTTTGGGTTTAGTAGCACCCCCGGGTCGCAGGCATCGGAGCGGCACGGATGCGCTCGGGGCAGGAGCCGCAGGAGCATCTGTGACAGCTTTGTTCACGCTGCTTAAACTTGGATGAATTCCGCCCCGTATTTCGCGCCCTACTGCGCTAAATACGGGGAGAGTCATTACGGTAATCCACAGTTCTCATAGAGAACTATGGATTACGTCTCCTCTCTCCCCCTCGCACGAATAACGCGGGTGGGGGTAGGGGGAATAAGTGACATGTGAATTATTCACGACGTATACGCGCTGTGAATAATGAATGTCTATGGGGCCGTCGGGCTGCCGGCCCCCGCGCTCCGCTCCCGGGCACACGGCGTAATTGCGGCCGAAATACGACCCACAATTATTGCCATGTGAACATAGCCTAACTCTCTATTTATTTCAATGGGGGTTCCAATTATCTTAAAGTGGTTGCATTTGGGTGCACTCGGAGCTCCGACTGTCTCAATTGTGTAGATGCAACAAAAAATAAGTTTAAGTTGACCTTCACATTCTAAATACTGAGTTTCTGGACTATATGCCAGGAGGCTTCTGGGTTCAGTAGTGATTATCCTATGGGGTACCTAAAAGATTTCCTCTTTGATTACCAAACTATTTCCACTGTAGGACTTACAATCAAATTTCCACTGTGTTTCAATGTAATTATTGCCTCTTAGCCGATAATATGTGTTATTTAGTCTGGTGACTTGAGTTACAGTACACACGTGCATTGTAACTCATAGCAATAGACTAAATAACACATCAATCATGGTAGCTAATGAAATGCAATTGCTACATTTGGTAAGTAATTATGTGGTCTGCGCAGCGCTGTAATATATTCATTTCAATGTTTTGGAAATTCACAGATGCACTTTCTTTTTTCCATGTTTTTAAACATATTTCATAATAAATGCTCTGCTCAGGGACCCATGACAGAAATAAGCCAGGTGAACAAGACCTCCACAATAAATTTGCCTTCCTGTAAGTGGATCTTTGCTCAGCTGAATTGACAGCGCTCTGTAAATGCGCATCTAACGTCAAAACACTCCAGTGCTTCTCAACACCAAGAATATTTATTTATTTCTCACCGGGAAAGCTGTGTTGGATCAAAAAAACGACCTATTTGGTCTTGGTTAAGTCTATTTGTTCAGGGAAAATTAAAATTGGATTTTTTGCCGGGCAAGGGACCTAAAGTTGAACACTAAGCAAACAACAAACAGATGAAAAGTGTTGCAAAGTAACAAATGCAAACTTAAAGGGGTTTTGAGACGAGGTAAAATTGACTTGGGAAGCTTGCAAATGAAATAACAAACATTTTCACCATTCATTATTATTAAAGATTCTGCACCGTTTTTGTTTCAGCTGCTCCCTTAGTGATCCATTGTTTACAGCTCATCTCCAGGGGATACAACCAGGGCTGAGAGCTCCTCAGTCCTGGCTGCACACGCTCAGATATCACCTCTCCTCTCAGGCAGCTACTGAGAGTTCAAACCCCGGGGGCTGTCACTCTACTCCCGTCCTCTGTACTCCTTAGTAATTAGTCAAACAGTGCATCTCAGCTACTCACAATGCTTTACATAGACAGACCTTTCTTTGACTACAGAGAGGAAAGGCATGGTGATGTCATCCTACTGGGTCACATGCCATGCAATTCAAACAAAACACACACGTCCCCTTCTGAGCACAAAGAGATGAATAGCAGGATACAGGAGGTAGGAAATGAGATCGTGGCAAAACCCCTTTAAAAAGAGTCAATAAAATGAATCTGGAATGCTTACTGATTGACTAATGCTGGGTTCATACACAGGGAGGAGGCTCTGCAACACATTAACTTGCTTAAAGCGGGTGTCTCACTACCAGGATTGCTTTTTATGTTAAAGATCTTGCAAAAACAAGTCACTTTGCAATATGTGTCCATTAAAAAACTACAAAGCCACACTTACAGCTCAATGGCTGGTGGATACACTGAATACCAGCAGCAGGCGTCTCTGGCCCTTGTGCTGCATGGGAAAAGATAGCAGGTTTCCGTTAATTAATGAGCAAATGCTCTAGGTACTAATTCACACCAGCATGCAAAAAACCACAGTATAATACATGGGGAGACTGCCAAAATGCAACAATACCAATAAGAATTGCATATAGATAAAGCGATACAAAGGGTAACGCCATTTATACAGTTACACCATGCTGGGTTTCAGCTTATATCACCCACAAAAAAATGTAGGCAAGCTGCCCAGCACTTATCATGTAAGAAATAGTGGCTCACCTCCAGTTCTTCTGACTTCACCGTGGTATATCAGTCCCAAGTAAATACTCACGATGCCTGGCTCGGACGTACTGCAGCTCCACAGTAAAACTCACAGGCTATGAGAGAAAGTACCCGCACTTCGCTCATCAAGCTAAACTCCTGGCAGGAAACACTTCAGTCCGGCACTGTGGCTTCAAGTGAGTATAAATTTATTGACAGTTACATGTGCAGCGGAACATACATGTGAAGAAGCTGGCACTTGGCCAGCGCGTTTCGGGCACCTTATGCCCTTGTTCACGGCTAGTGAAAAATAAAATCTACATCCTTTAAACACAAATGCCAGCCACTTGGGAGCCTTCATGGATATGACGTTGAACTCGGCGTCACAAACAAAAAAAAAAAGGGCAAGTTACCGGTGATGTTTCATATAATGAAGTTTTTAATAATTAGAAAAAATCATTTTTAAATAATTTAACCCCCATTGTGCCCTATGTTAAATTTCTAACCCAGAAGGTTTCCCCTTTTTTTGCGTAAAAAATGTTGTCCAATTTCCTCCACGCAAAGGGTTTTTTGTTTGTTTTCTATCGAATAAAATCTAAAGCTTGCAATATTGCCTTGGTGTATTTCTATAAAATGTTTGGGCACCCCTGTTTTTTGCCTATTTCTTTTGACTGTTTAAATGTTCTCCTATTTTTGTTTTTAGTTTAAAGTTTTTCTGCCTATGATTTTTTCGGCATTGTCACTCTTGGTGTACACAAAATGGTGGCTTTACAATTCAAAAAATGCTGCATGTGGTAATTTTTATTTCAATGCACACAAAAAACTAGTTTTGAGCGATTTTTTATCACAAAATTTTAAATCGGGAATTTTTTAAGGTGGGCGAAATTTTCCAAACAGCATTTTAAGGTTAAAATCTTCATCATCATTAAAATCCGCCTTTTTTGGCGCTTCCTTAATTTTTGGGGGCCACAAATCAGTTAAGAATAGAAGGGGGATGTGTGTTTCGACTTTATGACTGGACGGTATGGTTGCGATTGGCGGAAAAATCACATGTCGTTTTACATAGAACACGTTTCCTGTTTCGCCTCAGTGTCCCCTAGCGTTCATAGGGGGTAGGACCTGCGCTCTGCCGTGGCCAAAAAGCTCAGCGAAATTATTTTAATTCTGCCAGAGAAACCCCTCATTAGCTTGTTTCCTTTTAATTTAGTTAGATTAGGATTTGAAGATTTTATGTATTTTCTAGAAATTTTTAAAAAAAGCACATCTACCGCTGTAAAGCCCACGGCGGGGTGAGCGGGGGGGGGGGGGGGGGGCCCGGGGGGCGAAAAAACAACAAGCCTATCTATAAAGAAAACGGGAAATAAAGTTCACCAAAAACCTTGGGGTTTTGCCCAATTGTAGTAAAAATATCTTTATTATTAACAGTTTTTGCTTTTGAAATATTTCCGGATATTGGGCAGCCTAAAAATTAAAATTGGTTTTCACACCCATTTCTAGAAAACTGAGGTCCCCTTTGTTAGCTGCAAAAATCCATTTTTATTTATCGGGAATTCTTTTTCCAGTTTGTGTTCATTTTAAAATTTTCCCCCTTTAAAAACCCTGTAAAATGTTGATTATCCCCCCTTGCAGTTAAATTCCCAATCCAGCAATCTTGAAGCCCGAAAAGGGTTTGTTTTTCCCAAAAAAAACCGTGTATCATACGAAAACATAACATTTTAATTGTTTTTTGACTTTTGCGCCCCCAAGCATTGTTTAATTGTTTGCAGAAAAATTCCAAAAAAATTTTTTAATAAAAAACAATTTTATTTCACCACAGGGGGAATTAAAAGGTTCCCAAAAATACCGTTTTTTTTCCAAAACAAAACATTTTCCCGGTGTTTTTTTGACTTTTGCACACCCGGGTTTTGTTCATTGACGCAGCACCCAAACGAAAATTCTTAAAACAGCAATTCAAAATTTTTCCCACAGGTAAAATTTAAAAGGTGAAAAAAAAATACCGGGGTTTTTATACAAAAAACATAACAAATATTTTTTTTTTGATTTTTGCGCACCCAGTTTTTGTTCTTTAAACCAGCATCCACGTAAATTTTTAAAACACAATTCTATAGTCACCCACAGTTGAATTTAAAAAGGTCCCAAATTTTTCCGGGGTTTTTTTACTAAACAAAAACAGATACTTTGTTTTTTGATTTTTCCCGAAACCCAGTTTTTGTTCTTTTGATGCAGTTTCCACGGTAAATTTTTAAAAACAGAAATTTTCTATATTCATCACGGGTGAATTTGAAAGGTTTTGTGACTTTTAAAACCTTTAAGGTTTGCCTAAGTTTTTAACACGTACCCATTTGCTTTTGTGGTTTTTAAATTTTCGGGGTTTTCTCCAGCCTTGTTTGGGGAAAAAAAAATTAAAGGGGGTTGTTGCTCTCCCATGGGACTTTAAGGGTTTTAATCCCCTCATAACCCAAATCCCCACAAATCAAAAAACCCTTATCGATAGCGGCCCCTTTTCCCCCAACTACGAGTTTCGACCCTCGATAGCCAACGCAATCGTTTAAACACTATTATATACATTTTGTTTTTTTCTTTTTAAATTGAAATAATTTGCTTTCGAATTTCCAAACCAAACATGCAAAAAAACCCTTTTGAGTGAAAGCCACGTTTGTGTACTTCATTTTGTTAAGGGGCACTTGGTAAATTTTTTTAAAATTTTTCCCTTTTTAAAGGGGGGGGGGGGGGGGGGGGGGGGGGGGGGGGGGGGGAAATTCACCCCAATGCCTCTGTCCAAAATCTCAGATAATGTAGAGGCCCTTGGGTTTTTAAGGTTTTGCCTATTTTTTTTATAAAACAGATTTTTTTTTTTTTTCCGGGGAAAAATTTCCTGCTTTTCCCTGTAGTAAAAAAAAGGCCCTTTTTTCCCTTTTTAAATTTTTGGAAATTTTTTTGGGTTTTATTTTCTTTTTTAAAAATTAAAATTTGAGTTTTTGATTTGCCCCTTATTTTTGGCTATTGTAAGTTTTTTAAAGTATAAACCTCTCTGGGCAATCTACAACCCAAATTTGCTTCTTTGTTTCACAGTAATCTCACCAAAAGTGCAAGTAGTCTCCCCTTAGATTTCCCCAAAAAATTTTTGTTCTATTTTTGGGGGGGAAAGGGGGCAGCTGTTACCCTTGGGATGGTATTGCCAGACCCAGGTTTCGAAAAATTGGGGGGCAATCACCCCACCCCATTTGTTTACCCCCCAAAAGGAGAATATCCAAGAAAGGAAAAATTTTCCCCTGCTCTATTTTACATGAAAAACTGGGATTTCATGCGTTAGAATTTATGTGCTCCATAAAAGGGTTGTTGAGCGCTCCCTTTGGGGCCCCCTTTAAAAGAGGGGTCGTCGATGTTAGCGCCCAAACCCAGGATGCGCCCCCAGAAAGGGTTTTCCGGGACTTTACAGAGCATGGTGCTCCCCCCTTTGGCCATTAGGAGGTTCGCCAGGGGGGGGGACGCGGTAGACCCATGGGGGCACCAATGGTTTTTAGATAAAACTATTGGAAATTTTTAAATTTAATTTTTTTTAACAGATTTTATTTTCCCATAAAAATTGAAACTTGCTTTTCCTCACTATTTTTTGCTATCTTTTTTAAAAAAATAAAACCCCGAAACCATAACTGGGTTTAATGTGGTAGGCTAGAATAAAAGGGCTAAACCAACATCACATCCCACCCGGGTAAAATTTCTTCTTCCCAAATTTTTTTATTTGTCATGGCCTTTAGAATTCTTTTGAATCTTTTATTTTACCCCCGGCTATTTGTAAAAGGGGTTGGGTGGGTGTCGGGTCTACCCGGGTTGCGGGAGTCTTTTCCCCCGGGGGAGCCATTGCCCGATAAAAAAAGGGTCTAAGTTTTAGGGGGGAAAGGTTTACCCTTATGTATTTGGGGGGCCCCGAAAAAGAAGGTATTTAGGGGATGGGTTTCCCATTAAAAAATTTTTTTTGGGTTTTGTTGTTGGGGGCCCACCAATTCTCCCTTCTTTCCCAATAGTTTTTCTTTTTTTTAATTTTAGGTCTTTTTTGGGGTCTTTTTTTAAATTTTCCAAATATTTTTTTTTAAATCCTGAAATTTTTATTATACACTTTTTTTTATATCTGGGCTTTGTCATTAGGACGGTGGTCCCCCCTTACCCGGCTTTTTTTAAATGAGGTTTTTTGTTCCTTTAAGTTTTTTTTAAAGTTATTTGACCCAAACGTTAGGGGGGGTGCCATATTTTTTCTTTGTGTTGTTTTTTTCATTTCTTTTTAAAAGTGAAAATCAAACCCCTCTCCATCGAAATTTTGGGAAAATTTTTCCCAAATTGCAGTTCCCCGGGCTTTAGTAGGTTTAAAAAACCCGGGGTTGGGTTTTACTAAAGTGTATTTTTTTTCTTTGTCATTTTGGGTTCTCTATTTCTCTAACCATATCACCCTCCTGATGTAGCTCCTGTACATTTTTAAAGCTAGTTGTTCATTAAATGTAAGTCTAAAATTCATTTTCTATACTAAGTGTACCTCCTCTATCTGACGGGCTCCAATACATCCATTTCATTATAAAAATATTTTTTTAACTGTAAGGAGTACTCTACAAATTTATTAAGTCCACATAGTATGAAATAAATCAAAATCATGGTAGGTACGAAAAGTTCAGTCCTTGTTTCTACACTTTCACTTGGGATTGCGAGAGAACTGTGGGTGTTAATATGACTACTTGAACATCATCTATTTTTTCCTCGTTTGCACTTCAAAAGAGAAATGAAAAAAACAACACAAAGAAAAAATATGGCAACCTAACGTGGAGTCAAATAACAGCGTTAAAAAAAACTTAAAGAGAACAACAACCTCATTATAAATAAAAGAGATAAGGGGGAGCACAGTCCTAATGACAAAGCCCCTTAATAACTAAACAAGTGTATAATATTTTTTTAACAGGATAATAAAACATACGGAAATTAAAAAAAGACCCACAAAAGACTTAAAATTAAGAACTTAAAAACTACTTGACCATAAGGTGGAGTTTGGGGGCCATAACAACAAAACACAAAACAATAATCTAAAGGTAAACATCCCGTAAAACCCTAATCTTTTACGGGCCCACCCCAAGGATACACAAGGTACTCTTCGCTCCACCTAATCTTAGACCTATCATATCGGCAAAGCTCCCTAGGGGAACGACTCAGCATCTTGGTAACAGACACCTACAACCCCCTTGCGTAGTATACCGTGAAATATAAAAGGATTCAAAAAGAAGTTCTAAAGCCATGATACATAAAAAATGGCCATAAAATATACCTGGGTGGATGTGATGTGGTGGGATCTTATATTCTAACCTACCACATGACCTAGTTATGTTGCTGTGACATATTTTCTTTTCTAAAAATGAAGCAATATAGTGAGGAACAGCAAGTGTTTTCATTATTATGGCAAAGAGAATATCAGCTTTAAAACAATTACTTTAATTCTTCCAATGGTTTTATCTACAACTCATTGGTGCTCCCATGGGTGCACCTCGTCCCCCCTCCCTGGCGAAACCTCCTAACATGGCATGTGTGGGGAGCACCATGGCTCTGTACAGGCCAGGATAACCCTTTTTCAGGACTGCATCCTAGAGTTATGTGGCACTACAACGACGACCTCCTGCATATATGGGGTTCGCAATGTAGCGCTCATACAACCCTTCAATGACACATAAAATCTAACGCAATGTAATCTCCAGTTCACATGAACTGGAGCATTGGGAAAGTTTGCCTTTCTTGGATATTCTCCTTAGGGGAGATAAACAAAAAGGGATTGTGATTGCCACCCAGTATCTTAAACCATTGGGTCTTGGCAATAATCACCATCCCACAAGGCTAAAACAGCTGCCATCCCCCTCAACGCTATAGAAGCAATCCCTTATGGGGAAAATTAAGGTAGACCATTTTCACTTTTTGGTGCAGATTATGTGAAACAGAAAACAATTGATGGGGAAATTGCTCCAGAGGGGTTATACAAAGAAAAATCTTAAATGCCAAAAAAAGGTCAAACAAAATCTCAAATTCAATTTTTAAAAAAAGATAAAAAACCAAAAAAATTTCCCAATATGAACAAAAAGGCCTTTTTTTCACTACAGGGACAGCAGGAATTTTCGAGAAATAAAAAATCTTTTTTAAAAAACATAGGATTTCCCCAAAGCCTACATTATCTAAATTTTTGGGACAGAGGCATTGGATTTGTTCCAAAAAGAGGCAAAACTGTGGGAAATATAAATCACCAAGTGCCCTTACACAAAATGAAGCACACAACGTAGCTGTCCCCAAAAAGGTTTTTTTGATGTGGGGGGAGTCCTGAAATATATGAAATATAACAAGAAAATGTTTATTTGTGTGCATCTGAAACTAAAAAAATTACCACTTTTCAGTTTTTTTTGAATTGTGACAGCCACCATGTTGGTAAAACCATAGAGTGTACAATACCGAAAAAATACTAGGCAGTAAAATTCAAAAACAAAAAACAAAAAAGGAAACATTTAAACAGTTCAAAAAAAACATAGGACAAACACGGGTGCTGCCAAGCATTTTATAGAAACACACCAAGGCAAATTGCAGCCCTTTTGATTTTATGCGAAAAGCAATCAAAAAAACCTTTTCGTGGGGAAATTGGACAAGCATATTACGCCAAAGGGAACCTTTGGGTTTAGAAATTGAACACTAGGCACCAATGGGGTTTAAATTATAAAATGATCTTTTGCTAATATATTAGACAACTTCATTTTATGATATACTCACGGTAACATTTCCCTTTGTTTTTTGTTTGTGCGCCCCGTTCAAGTCATTCCATGAAAGGTCCAAAATTGCGGCATTTGTTTTTTAAAGGGGTTTGATTTTTTCTTTTTACAGCCTTAACAAGGGCATAAGGGGCCCGAAACGCTTGGCCAATGCCCTTCTTCCCTGTATGTTTTTGGCACATGAACTGTTAATAAATTTATACTCACTTGAAGATCATCAGTGCTGGACTGAAGTGTTTCTGCCAGGAGTTAGCTTGTGAGCGAAGTGCAGGGTACTTTCTTCATAGCCTGTGTGTTTTCTAAACAGACATTTGTTCTTCACAATTGTCCACAAGTGCGCTCAAGGGTCATGCTTTGAATTTTTGGAGGCATTTTCGCTCGTGATCATGCAGCTATACTTACAGGTACCTATTTCTTAAAATATGTTGTTTCTAACAGACATTTGTTCTTCACATATGGTCAAGAGTGGTCAAAGGGAAGGTGCTGTCAGAAACAGGAATAGGTAGGGATCACTGTTAATGGGACACAATAATGGCATAAATGACTAGTTTTTGCAAGATCTTTAACATTGCTATCAATCCCTTTACTTGAGAATCAAACCATTTACATACCAATTTAAAAAAAGAGAAAAAAAGACATGGTGGCGATTACTCCTATTTTAAAATTGTGTTTTCAGAAATAAATACTAAAAAACTTTGCAGGTACAACATAGCTGTTAAAAAACTTCCTCTGAATTGTACAAGGGAGGTACAGGGAAAACTTGACCAGATGTAGGTTATTCAGAGGACATGGAGTATGGAGGCAACGGACAGAGAACAAAAGTACAGAGACCATTTCCTCCCAGCACGTTTGAGTAAAATGAGTAAAAAGAATGGCCAAGATAAAGGGCACTGGGTGTTCGTGAACAGGAGCGTTAACCACCAGTATTTCCAAGGTGAAGCTAATTGCGTTCCACACTCATAAGGAGGGGGCAAGCGCTACCAGGTATGACTGTGTACTGAGGAAAGCTGGAGTTCTCACACTTCCGCTTCCGCACTCTGACCTTCAGCACGACAGTTTTCGTGGCTGAGGTCATCAGGGCATTTGTAACCTGCGTGTTTAAGAGATGACGGACGCCAGCCTGGGCTCTCACCGCACCCACTGTAACGACAAGGCCTGGGTCTTGCTTGTGGCCAGCGTACAGGTATAGTCAAATGTCAGTGAAACTAAAATGGTGGTTTGAAAGACTCCTTTTTCTGGCACTTTTTTAAATCTGGGGGTTATGACAGGGTTGGGGGCTCATGTGTGGCCCCGGGACTGGTATAGTCAATGTACAGTGAAACTATAATGGTCGGTTGAGATGACCTCCTTTTCCGGCACTTTTCTAAAGCGTTCGTGGGGTCATGCATGGTTTGGGGTCTTGCTGTGGCACCAGGGTCAGGTATAGTTTTTGTCCAGTGAAACTAAAATGGTGGTTGAAAGATCCTTTTTCGGCACTTTTTTAAATGTGGGGGGTCATGCAGGTTTGGGGCTCATGCTGGGGCCCAAAGGAAGGTTATAGTCATTGTCCAGTTCAACTAAAATGGTGGTTGAAAGACTCCTTTTTCAGGCAACGTTTTTTAAACGTGGGGGTCATGCTGGTGTGGGGGCTCATGCTGCGTTTCCAGGACAGGGTTATTCATTGTCCTGTTCAAGTATAAATGATGCGTTATTTTCATACTGCATTCTGGCACTTTTTAATTCTGGGGGTGATGCAGGTTACAGGGTCATTGCTGTGGTACAACAGACAGGGATAGGTGGTGAATGGTGTGTGACTTTTTTTCTGTGGCCTTTTTTAGCCTAAGTGTTGTGCCTAAGATGTGCGAGGTATCCATGTTGACTGTTGGGGCTGTTAAGTCCAGCTTCTCCAGCCTGTTTGGGTTGGTAAGTAGAGAAGGTGTTGTTGCTCTCCATAGCCTTTATTGGTCATCGGAGATGATCGGACTATCGACTATCGAAAACCTTATAGATGTGCCACGACTATCGACTATTCGATCGATGTCGATAGCCAACGTTATCGATCAACATCTATTCGCAAGAAGGAAACATTACGTTTCTAATCCTTAGTTGGTCTGTAGGAAATTAGAGGGATTTAAGAATAGCTGTGATTAGGCAGCCTTATATAAGAGACTTTCAAAACGCTCTTCCATACCTTCTTAAATTTTTATCTTCTGAAACATGGAGCGAAATTGCAGGTGGTTAAGCGGGTACACAAAGAGGGGGGGTAGGACATTGGAGGTTGAGGTAGAGGAGGAAAGGTTGCTCTTCCAGTGCTCGCACGGACATCACACATGCAGCGGATCCCGGGTTGGCTGGAACGTAGGCCTGTCATCGCTGGGTATAGGGCCCTATGTGACTCACAGTAATGAACAGCGTCGCCAATTGTTCTTCAGTGGTTTACCCACTTAAAGGACCCAGCTGTTTTGACCTTCCTGACACAGCCCTTATTTTTGAAATTCGGACTTGTGTGTCAATTTATTTGAGAATAAACTTTTTGACTCTTTACCTATACCATTGCTTCAGAGATTGTTTTCCTCGTGGACAACATTGGTGCTCTTAAGATAGTTAGAAATTTTTATCCTTACAATCCTAGTTTGTTTGTGAAAAATATCAAAATTTCATGAAAAATTTGGAAAAATTTGCGATTTTTGATAGTTGCAAATTTTTGCGTGCAAGACAGATATTTATTCACCAAAAATAGTTACTAAATTAGCCATCTACCTTATGTTCCACTATAGGTTAGGCATTCATTTTTTAAATGTCTTTTTTTTTTTTTTTACGGGAAATTAGAGGGTCTTAGAAATTTATAGTAATTTCTCACATTTTCAGAAAATTTGCATTATACATTTTTTTAGGGACCAATTCCAGTTCTGACGTGGCTTTGAGGGTCCTGCATGTTAGATACCCCCTAAGTGACGCCATCTGAGATACTAAATCCCCTTTTTCATATTTACATCACTATTTATAGGAAGTTTGATAACCTTTTAGATTTTTCACAGAATTTAAACCTGAGTGGAGGTGAAATTTCAAATTTCACTTTTTTTGCAGATTTTACATTATTTTATCCATTATTCGCACTGGAATACGGTTAATGTGACCCGGTAAATGCAAATTTTTATCATTTCACTCCAGGTCTGCGTTTTTAGAGATATCCCAATATGTGGCCCTAGTGCATTTGGCTCAACCATAAGCCCAGAATAGGAGGAGCACCTACTGGACCTCTGGGGTTCATTTTTCAATACGATTTTATTTAGGCGCCATTTCAGGTTTTGGGGGACCACCCTAAGGTTCTAAAACTTAATAACTCTCCCTAAATAGACCGCTATTGGACAAAACGACACCCCTGATGGTATATATCCAGGGGTGTTGGATGCATTGTGTTTAGACCCCACAGGTGATCTTCACAAATTTTTTTAAGCATAAGGCTGATGTGAAAATTATATTTCTTTTTTTTCCATATCTGTAATTATAGATTCAAAATGTTTACATCTTATACAGGATCCTGGTAAAAAAAGTACCCTAATACTTGGTTAAGCAATTCTTCAACGTTTGGCATTACCTCTTGTGGGTTTGTATAACTGTGTTTGTGCGCATGGCCTGGGCGTATAAGGGAGGGAGCGCTATTTGGCTTTTGGTAACGCAGATTTTTGGTGGGGCACATGTCGCATTTGCAAAGCCCCCAAAGTAGCAGAAACAGGCGAAAACCGTCTCCAGAAAGGCGCCACTTTTTCATTTTGGTTTCAATACACCCATCTCAGGGGATCTTATCGAGGGATGTATTCTGCATTTTGGCACACGGGGTTTCATAGTTTTTTTTAGCTCTTGGCAATGAATTGGGGAAAAACGCAGTTCGATCATTGTTTTTGAGTTTCAATTTTACAGCATTCGCCGTGCAAGGGTAAATGATGGAATACTTTTATATGGGGGTTGGTAGCAATTACAATGATATAGATTTTATATCGTTTTTTCTGTTTTATTAATTGTTACTGGGAACAATATAGTCTATAAAAAATTGCGTTTTTTATGTTGTCCTATTTGTCAGCCATTACTTTTTTATTTTGACTGTTTGCAGAGCTAGTGTATGGGCTTGTTTTTTTTCGAAGATCCCCCAGTTGAAGTTTTTATTGGTGCCATTATGGGTGCATATGATGCTATGTTCTCTTTTTATTAAGGTTTTTGGTTGTGATGTTTTCGAACAAAATACAGCAAGCTTGGTAGTGTTTTTTTTTTTATGTGTTATAGCGGGGCACTGTACGGTTATAGGACATCGGTTAGCTTTACTCAGCAGGTCATACGATTACACCGTTTTACCCAATTTGATATATTTGTTTATGCTTTACTGCTTAGTGACAATTAAAATACAATTTTATTCATTCAACCAGGGAACAATTACGTTTTTTCATCGCCATAGTATGAGAGCCATAACTTTATAATTTTTCTGTGCTTGGAGAGCTGAGTCGGATTTGTTTTTTGTAGATGAGTTGAGTTTTATTAGTATCATTTTTTGGGGGGACACGGCTTTTTGATCACGCTTTTAATTCATTTTTTGGAACGGCCCAGGTGATGAAAATAACTGCAATCCTAGTAGTGTTTTTTATTTTTATTTTTTTTCTGGGCTCACCGTGCCGTAATCCGTGATTAAGTTCGCTTTTACTCTTTGGGTCGTTACGATTATGGCGATACCCTACGTATATAGTTTTTTTATGTTGAAGCACTTTAAAAAAAAAAAGAAAGTGTTTTTAGTGTGTAAAACAATATTTATGCATCACCATCTTATGAGAGCTATAAATTTTTTTAGTTTTCCGTTATACAGAGCTGTATAAGGATCTTTTTTTTTTGCGTGATGATAACGGATCGTGTTATGGTAAAACTTTGTCCGTTATAGGAGTTTTGATCGGCTTTTTTATTCCATTTTCATGTGCTGCGGATGAACCATTTTTTGTTTACTGGCGTTTCAGACGTAAGGGGTAATTTAACATGGGACAGATTTAATAGGAGGTCGTTTCGCATGCGGTGATACCAAATATACGTACTTTATTTATTTTTTATCTTTTTTTTGGGCGCGTTGACGTTTGTATAGGGGAGAAGAAGAAAGTAAAAGGGCGGGGTACGTATTATTATTTATTTTTGTGTTTGTGTTTTTTGGCTTGTTTTTCACTTTTTTTTAACTATTTATCACTTTTACACGTTATTTTTTTACCATTTCCCCATAGGGATTTGAAAGAGAGATCTTAGATCTCTCTATCAATTGGATTCAGTAACATAGCTTGTTGCTATGACTGGTTCTATGATCAACTGTCAGTCACGATGCCGGGACATGCCACAGGGCAACGGACGTGCATCGTGACGTCACAGGACAAAACCGGAAGGCACATTCTGTGCCCTCCGTGTGCTGTCTGTAGGAAGGACAGGAGCTGCACGGATCTTCCCGATCCGTGCGCTGCTGCCGCCGGCAGAGACGCAGGGGGAGCGATCCTCCTCCTGTCGTCTCTACTTTGGTATTGCTACCGTGTGGTCGCGATTAAAAATTTTGGGGTTATCCAGCCCCCCCCCAACGCGATCCGGGTCAGGGACGACGCTGCGGGATGTCAGCTGTTATATACAGTTGACTCCCCGCGCGATCGCGCACGAATCTCTCGATTTAGAGGTCGCGCGGATCCTTCTGGATCGTATCCATACGTCCATGGTTGCCGGTGTACACCCATACGACTGGTAGTATGGATTTCGACCCAAGCGTCGTATAAGGGGGTTTTTAATGCAACCTGCATCCCAGTCAGTCTCCTTACTCTCTCGTCCTCCCAACGTCAGTCACGGCACTCAAATGCAGTCCTCCCAGTCACCGGCCACAAAATTCAAGCATCATCAGCATCCGTCCAACATGAAGCGGAAGGAAGCCCAAATGTTCAACTCGTGTACCCACCACTGGTGGATAATCCATTTTCTGAAGACCTCTTTGATGGCCAAAATGCGGTTGGGAAGTTAGAAGGCACTCGTTAATAACAGATCAAAGAGGCCAAAGAGAGAGGATGATTTTCTTCTGCCTTCTGAGGCCCAGTTTGATGCCATCAGAGGAGGAGAAGGAAGCTGGTCAATCGGCCAAAAATCCCCGGGCGTTCGGCAAACGCATCGCAGTGCTTCGCTTGCTTGTTAGCCCGCAGCTCCGCGGAAGCAGAATCGTCAGGTCGAGAGTCACCTGTGTTGATGATGATGATGACGACGACTTTGCGAGATCAACGTGGTCCTTTTTCGCAGGAATTTTGCTTGCGAGCGCTTCATTCACTAGACGAGGAGCGAAGACGTGAGTAGTGTCAATACGGATCCAGCTCTCAAAAAGGGAGAGGGCGGTAGCAGAAGTCCGCTGTATATGATTCATGAGCCCAATGGTCAGCGGAAGCCCCGCTTCCTTGCTTATCGACGTCGAAAAGGTCCAGGAACTTTCAAGCCCTGGGCCCCTTCTTTGAGCAAGCCCTATGATTCACAAAGAGCTTAGCATGTATATGCGTCTTTGCCGATAAACGCATTCAGTTGGAGGCAAGAATATTATGTGGTTTAACCACCACCAACACTGGTCTAGTCACATTGCAGCGAAATGCATGAGTTGAAATGGAGGGAACACTTGGACCAATAAAGGCGCACACGATGGCCGGCCTTCAATCGACTGTCACATCCTCTGTACTCGCCTCCTCCTCCGCCCACCACCTAGCGTTCCTCAGGCTTGTCTATGTCTCTCAAGAGTCATGTTCAGGAATCACCTCCGCTTCAGCCTCCCCCCGAGTACCCCCAGCACCACCGTGCCCATCCTACCCATTCTCTTCCACCGTTTGACGCCCTGCACCGTACAGTGGCCAGTCACAGCCAGCCTTCTTCTTCCGGGTTTGGGGAAAAAAGAAACCTTTTCCCCCAAACCATCCCAAAGCCAAAACTGAATGTTAGCATTGCCAGGTTTTTGGCCCTTTGGGAAATTTCCCTTTTTCGTCTGGGGGGACACAGAGGGGTTTTCCGCCCATAGGGCCCCTTGCCTGCCCCCAATACCAGATGCCGAGCAGGTTTTCTTTGCCAGAAAACCCTTTCCCTGCCCTGGCACCCACGGTCTTTAAAAATTTCAAGCGTGTTTCTGCTTTTTCTGTGTCTGAAAAGCCCATTGACCACCAACACAGGGACTAGTAAGCCGGCCAAGGCCCATAATTTGGGGACAGCTCATGGGTGAGGGGGTTGGATGTTTGGTGGTGATGGTGGCTCTCAGGCCGGCACACGCTCTTCAAAAAACCCCAGCATGGGGCAGGGTTCTTTCCCCCCAAGGTCCTCTGGTGGCATCAGTTCCCAGAGAAACCAGGCGTGTTGAAAATTTAAACTGTTTGGAGACCCTCCACACCAGGTCAGGAGCTGTGGACGGCTCTCCCAACGAACCCGGGCCCCCGGGTGGGGGACAAAAACCCCTTTTGCCAGGGAAGGGGGTGTGCGATAAACGGGCGAAAATTTTGGCCCCCTTAAGATAGGTAGGGGTGGGCACATCCCTTGCCCGGCACGTCATGAAAATTGTCGTCCCGAAAAATTTTAAAAACACTACCCGGGGTTTTAATGCCTGTGAGGAAGGCTCAAGGGCTGAGTTTGCACTTTCCCCCATTTCCCCTGCTTCGTCCCGCTGGCTGCGTTTTCAGCGTCTGTCGACCCCCTGTAACCGTCCATTGTTTACGTGGCAATGCTGGAATTCCATGCTCCCCATGTTTTAGCGATTGTGGGGGCAGGCAATGCCCTTAAAGCAGTCAAAGTGACACATGGCCTGACAAGCAGCGGGGGTGGACCTCGGGGTGTTTAGCCCCGAGAGTGGAGGCAGGTGAAAGAGTCTGCACCATCCCTTTCCAGTTTTGAAGAAACCACCCAAAAAGGTCATGGGACAATGCCCCTTTTCAGCATGAGCATTGTTGATCTTATTCTGGAAAAAATCGTTGCGTCTGAAAAATCAGGTCCCACCAGCAATGGAGGAGGGACGGACAAGATGCGGACAGGGGCCCTTTTGCGAAATAAAGGCCCCACAGTTTTTCAATTTTATCGGTCTTTATTAGGCGTGGGGCAGGGTCCA
>JAODAL010050905.1:0-27055 GCA_025379985.1 Phyllomedusa bahiana | reverse complement strand
TTTACAGATCACTCCCCGCAAAAATGGTGTCCCAAAATAAAGGGAAGAACGCAAAGGGTGCCCGGGGGGTTCTGGCATCGGGATTTTAAATTCTGCGTCGAACACCGTCCTGCCTTTTAAAAAGAAATTACGGGGGGGAACCCCCCTCTCGGCCGGCACAAGCCTTTATTCTCTGACGGTGCAGAGTCCCACCTTTTGGGAAAGGGAGGGACGCAGTACCAAAAAAATTGGACAGGAGCACGGTCGTGTTTGCCCCTTGGAGGGTTGGCGCTACGTTGTCCTTTGCAACGCCTCGTGAACGATGCTGGCACCATGTAGCGGGAGCAGGAGATCTGGAGGGGAGATGATTCAAAAGAAAAGCCCCTTCTGCGAGGTGGTGGACCCTTTGCTGGCTGAAAGGGTATGCGTGCCACGGGCGTGCTGCTGCGCTGTTGCTGCGGCGGCAGGATGGCCCCACATTGAGCCCGTTTCTCCCGGCCACCGGGGGGTGACGCTGCATTTTTTTTTTTTGACGCGGGCCCCGTGGTTCCCCAACGTTAGCCCCCGGGCCCACGTTTTCCTTTCTGTTAAATTCTACTTTACCAATATTCGGCTCCCCGGTCTAGCAAAGAACGCCAAAACCCGAGTATCAGATTTTACCCCCAACGGTCCGCACTGATTGACTACTGCCCCCTGCTGCCCCCGTGAGCCCCTGTGCCGCTACTTCTTGGACCGCAAGCGGGTTTTTTACCCGTGGCCGCTTGGCTCCCCCTCACCCTGCTTTCTATTGCTGCCCCCGGCCACAACCCCTTGTGGGTGCGCGCTCCTGAGCGCAAGGACGCCCCCTTTCTTTGATGATAAACCCCTTTCCTCACCCCCCTCCCCAGTGCGGTGGGGTACATCATTATCTATTTGTGTTCATGTCCTGCTGTCCTCACACCGGTCTTGGTATGCAGAGGGTGACCCCCCACAACATGACCTCCCATGCCACTCCAAATCTATACTTTTGGGGGCCCCCACTGCGAAGCGGGGATATTGGCCCCCTTTTTTCGTGTAATGCTGCTACTGCCCTCCCAAATTTTTACCTGCTTATATGGGCTGAGCTCAGACCACAAAAATTTGATCTTGGCTAGGGAACCGGATGGGGGAAAAGGGGGTTTTTAGGACGGTGAGGGGGACCGCTCCCGGGCCAAGCCAAAATAAGGGTTGTGTTGACGTTCCAACAAAAATTGGTGGGGTTGTCAGATGTCATTGGGGGGAAAATGGATGACCCAGTCAACCAATCAAGAACCCTTGGGTTGTAGTCAGTACACGGCCCGCTAGATGACAGCGGCGTTTTGGCCTCAGGTGCCCATGCTGCGGTCCCCTTGTGTGCTGGATGGGCCCGCTCCGGATGTTTGTGCCACTGCCACTCGCAGGTGAAAAAGCCTGCCCCCTTCTGTCGAATACTGTTTGTTTTAAATGTACGAAAACGTTTTATGAAGTTCGTATAAGTAAATACCACCCCCGTATTTGACGCCCCAAAGAACCCCCGTAAAATGGTAACCCTTGGATATAAATTGCGCCACAAAGGGCAGGAAAAATTACTTGTAGGCCCCGTTTAAAAACTCGGTATTTTACTGAATAAAAAAAGCACAAACAATTTAATTACCTTTGGATATAATTACTACAGAATTTTTCTGTGGCGGTGAAAAAAAAGTTTTTTTTACTGGTACACTGCAGAAAAGTTAATTAACCCCTGGTGTAAATTTCGCAAAAAATTGAGCAACCACAAACTAATTTGTTTTGTAGCGTGTTACAATTGCGTGTTTTTACGCCGCAAAACAAGAGATAAATGGTAATTAACCTTGCTTGGATTAGGTACAGGAAAAATGTATATATTTTGGCGGTGAAAAAGGCGGTTTCTTGGGATACCACAGCTGAAAAAAAAGCTTAAAATTAACCCCTGGTGTAAATTTCGGCAAAAAAAATTGAGCCACCCAAAACTAGTAGCTTTGTAGCGTGTTCAGGCGTGTTTTTTACGCTACAAACAAGAGATAAAATTGTAATTAACCCTTTGCTTTAGATTATGAAGGAAAAATTTTATATTTTGGCGTTGAAAAAGACGGTTTTTGGGATCACCCCGCTGAAAACAATGCTTAAAATTTCCCTGGAGTAAATTGCGAAAGAAAATTAGCCACCAAAACCCGAGTTTGTAGCAGTTACAATGCGGGGTTTTTTTACGCCAACAACAAGAGATAAAAAATTTTAATTAACCCTTTTTTGGGAATTTTGCTACAGGAAAAATTTATTTTTTTGGCGTTGAAAATGGGTTTCTTGGGTACCAAGTGAAAAAAAAAGCTTAATTAACCCTGGATGAATTTCGCCAAAAAATTGAGCCACCCCAAATAGTAGCTTTGTGGTGTTAAAAAGCGGTTTTTTTTACGCCCCCAAAAAGGTAAAAATTTAATTAACCCTTTTTTGTGATTATGCTACAGGAAAAATGTATTTATTTTGGGGTTTAAAAAGCGTTCTTGGGTCACACAGCTGAAAAAACAACGCTTTAATAAACCCCCGGGTGTAAATTGCGCCAAAGAAAATTTAGCCATCCAAAACTGTGCTTTGTAGGTGTTTTCAATCGTGTTTTTTATGCCATACAACAAGAGATAAAAATTTTAATTAACCTTTGCTTAGAATTATGCTCAGGAAAAAAGTATAAATTTTTGGCGTTGAAAAAAAGACGGTTTTGGGATCACCCCAGCTGAAAAACACGTTTTTTTTAAACCCCCGGGGTAAATGCGCCAAAGAATTTGGGCCCCCACAAAATTTTTTTGCTTTGTGCGTGTTACAATGGGTGTTTTTTACGAAACAACAAAGATAAAAAATGTAATTTAACCCTTTTCTTTTTATTTGTACGGGAAAAAGTATATATTTTGGCGTTGAAAATGAGGTTTCTTGGGATCAACAGTGAAAAACAACGCTTATTAACCCTGGGTGTAAATTTTCGCCAAAATTGAGCCCCCCAAACAAGTAGCTTTTTGCGTGTTACAATTCAGTGTTTTTTACGCCCCAAAAAAAAGAAAAAATTGTAATTAACCTTTGCTTGTGAATTTTTGCTCAGGAAAAATGTATTATTTTTTGGGGTTGAAATACGGTTTTCGGGATCAACCCCCGCGAAAAAACCTTTAAATTAAAACCCCGGATTAAATTGCGCCAAACAAATTTTCCACCACAAACTGTAGCTTTGTGCGTGTTACAAAGGGGTGTTTTTTTTTACACAACAAGATAAAATTGTAATTTTAAACCCTTTCCTTTTTGAATTATGATACAGGAAAAAAGTAAATTTTTTTTGGCGTTTTAAAAAAGACGGTTTTTGGGATCACCACATGAAAAAAAGCTTAATTAAACCCCTGGATGTAATTGCGCCAAAAAATTGAGCCACCACAAACTAGTAGCTTTGTGCGTGTTACATGCGGTGTTTTTTTTACCCACAACAAAAGAAAAAAAATTGTAATTAACCTTTGCTTTTGAATTTGGTAAGAAAAATTGTATTTTTGGGGGAAAAAGACGGTTTTTGGGGTCCCCACAGCAGAGAACCGCTTAATTAACCCCTGGATTAATTTCGGGAAAAAAATTGAGCACCAAAAAAGAAGTGGTTTTTTTTTTGTAAAACGTGTTTCTTTAAATGAATACAAAAAGGAACTGGCTTTTGATCCCCCCGGGGTATTCAAAGTGCTGTGAGCAGTGGATTTTTAAATGATATGCGCTGCAGTGGACGCCCCTGGATTTTTAGATCCAAAACCCCAAAAAAATAGAAAATAGAACGTTTTAAAAAACAGCTCTGAAAAGTGAGACACCCCCCAAAATCGCTGAAAAAATCAGTTCTTCATAAGGCATCAGCCGCAGCGCCCCTTCCCTAGTCAGTAATGGGGGGTGAGCCCCGGTCGCCCCCCGGATTTTTTAAAGTGCGGGACGCAAGAATCCCCCCGGTCTTGTTGGGTTCATCTCTGCACAGTCTGCGGGCTAGCCCTTCCCCTCCCAGAGTGCTTTGCCCCATGTAGCGCCCTGTGCTCGCAGCCATTTTATAATAAAAAAGACATTTGTTAAACCCAAAGGGTCCCCACACTTGCTTCTTTCAGAACCGAAGTTTTCCTGAAATTTAAAAACAAATCCATTCGTTGTCAATTCCCTCTCAAATTATTGTGTATGTATTTAATGGTGTTTACTGTATTTGCTTATGCAGTTTTTTATATTTTTATTAAATATATATATTATACTGCAAAATACACACTGCATGTGTATATGAAGAGAGGTGTATTTAAAGGGGGGGTTCGTGGTTATTTTCCCCTTCGCCGTGTCCTGATTTGGGAGACCGTTTGCCCGGCCCCCAAAAGGAGTTAACCTAGGGCAGAGCGGGAGAAGCCAGAGCGGGGGCACAGGGTCATTGTGAATGTGACCCCCTTCCCCTTTTCTCATGCTATCGGGGAGGTGCCCCTCATTTACAAAAATGATCATTTTCAGCTCACATTTTCGGGGAGGACAGCAGAACTCAAGGCCCCGCCCGGGTGGTCCCCTTCCTCCAGTTATGAAGAAGCGATTTGAGTTGTGTTCTGCCGCCGCCCTTCTCTAGATGCCAGAGAGGAGTGAGGGGGCGGCGGGGGAAATGTTTCCCAAAACTCCCTGCTTTCCCCCTGCTGCTGCACATGGAAAAAGGGATATATGGGGGAGGAGTCCCCAGGCTTTGGTGTGCAGGTTTTTTCTGCGGGAAAAAGCGGAGCGGGCGCCCGTGGAGGCGGGGCAGGGTGGGTAAGTGGGCGGTGTCAGCACAGACACTGACTAGTGCAAAAGGCAGGGCTGCTGATTGGAAGAGCGCGGTGGCGCTGGGGGAGGCGCAGTGTCTGTCATAACAAATCCATCGTGTTTTCTTTACTTAGGGCGCGGCAGCGGCAAAAACTGCGCCCCCCCCTTTTTACAGGCGAGGTGGCCCCTAGGCGACCCTAACCCTTTGGCTTCCCCCTCGTCCCCGGCCCCCGGTTTCGCCCTTTTCCAAAGGGAGGCTTTTGGGATTTTTAAACTTAACACGCTTGCTCCCGCCGGTATGAATGAGAGTTTAAATTTGCGCCTGTTTTTGTGAATGAGTTGATATAGTTTTAACCGCACAAAGTTGTAACTATGGGCGACATGTATGAATGGGCTTTACGCCTGTTTTCTGGGTACCCTGGCCTCCCGCCGAAACCCGGTCGGACGCAGGTTGCCCTTTGGGCTGCGGTCCGCAGAAAGGGGCGGGCAGTGGGCTGGCATTTGGGGCGCGGGGGGCGCGGTGTAGGCGTTCCGGGGCGGGCGCGGCGCGCTCGTTTTGTCGTGGCATTTTCCATCGACTCGCCAAATCGCGGCGCTGGGCAGCTCCGAAAAGCAAAAACAGGTTTTTTTTTTTTAAATCCCCGGCAGAGGCAAAGTGAAGCAGGATTAAACTGGGGGAAAGCGGATCGAAGATGCGACAGAAATCTCGGCGCTCCGCCCGGCGCAGGAGTATAAATGGAAAAATGCCTTTATAAAGGCGGAAAAACAGTGTAGAGAGAGCTCACGTAAAAATTAAATAATAAAAAAAAAATCCTTTTCCAAATCTGAACGGCGCAATAAAAAAAAAAAAAAAAAAAAAAAAAATATGATATTGCAAAATTTGGGGGGGAAAAGACAGAAATTCAAAATCTGAAACCTTTTTCTAGGGCCCGCCGATAGGGGGGTACAGGCGTACTCCCGTCCAGGCCCCGGAGACTATGAAGCAAGGGGGGGCCGCCGCCAATGGAGGGACCGCCCCCCTTTCTTTTTTATAATGGTAGAGAGAAGAGGCCCAGGCCTTTCTTTACCTTGAGGTGTCCGCGGCCAAGCGACCGCGCCCTTATGTGCTGGGGCCCGGGGCAAATGTGGGGAGGGGCCCGGGGTACTGTGGGGGAGGGCCGGTGCTACTACAGATGGGGAGGGGGCCGCTCTGAAGTCACCAGCGCTCGCCCCAGCATGTAGTTCGTGGCTGGTTGTTGTTACTTAAATGTTTTCAGCGCGGCGGCAGCTTGGAATGGCACGGGCGGCCCCTCTTCCCCGGGCCGTGGGCGGGGTCACTGATTCAAATGATCTGCCCGCAGCCGGGAAGGAGGGGGGGGGCCGCCGCTTTCTCAGTACAAGTGCTCCCACCGCGTAAGAATAGTAAGTAAAGCAGCCATGAATACTGCTGGGCGCAGCGCTGTGTGACTTTCAGGTGGGGGCCCCTCCCCATCTGTAGCTCCGGGCCCTTTTCCAGCAAAAAAGGCCCCCGTACTTTGGGGCCCCCAAAAGGGGCCCTATTTGTTGGGGCCCCCCAAAGAAACCCCTGTAATTGGGGCCCCCAGAAGGTCGTAGTTTGGGCCCCCCAGAAGGCCCCCGTACGTTTGGGGCCCCCCCGAAGGGCCCTGTACGGTTTGGGGGCCCCCCGAAAAGGGCCTGTAAGTTTTGGGGGCCCCCAGAAGGCCCCTGTACTTTGGGCCCCCCCAGGAAAAACCCCCCTGTAGTTGGGGCCCCAAGAAGGCCCATGTACGTTTGGGGCCCCCCCAGAAGGCCCCTGTACGTTTGGGGCCACCCCAAAAGGCCCCTGTATGTTTGGGCCCCCCATAAGGCCCCTGTACATTTGGGGCCCCCCACAAAGGTCCTGTTACGTTTGGGGCCCCCAGAAGGTCCTGTAAATTTGGGCCCCCCCAGAAGGGCCCCTGTACATTTGGGGCCCCCCCAAAAGGGCCCCCTGTACGTTTGTGGCCCCCATAAGGCTCTGTACGTTTGGGGCCCCCATAAGGGGGCTTGTAGTTTGGGGCCCCCATAAAGGGCTCTGTATCTTTTGGGCCCCCAGAAGGCCTTGTATCTTTCGGGCCCCCCAGAAGGCCCTGTATGTTTGGGCACCCCAGAAGTCCCCTGTATGTTTGGGGCCCCCCAGAAGGCCTGTATGTTTGGGGCCCCCTTAAGGCCCCCTGTATGTTGTGGGGTCCCCATAAGGGCCCCCTGTATGTTGTGGTCCCCCCAAAGGCCACTGTATGTTGTGGGGGCCCCAATAAGCCCTGAATGTTGTGGGGCCCCCACTCAAGACCCTGAGTATTGTGGGGCCCCACAGGCTGGGGGAATTTGAGTGGGACTGCAAGCGGTGGCTGAGTGGGACCACTCAAGTTTCCTCCATGTGGGGCCCACACTCGAGTTCTCCTCTACTTATGGGGACCTTCTACCTGGCTACCTACCTATGAGGACCCACTATCTACTTACCGATGGGGGTCCCTATACAACTAACTACCAGGGCACCAAAGGGGTAATTATTATATACGGGGAACTAAAGTTGGGGAGTTTGTTTATAGGGAGATGTGTAAGGTGGGATTGTGAGTCTCAGGTGTTTGTGTTGTGAATTCTGCAGAGACGAGTGGTGTCCCAAGAAAAGTCCTCATGGTGGCGGGACGGATGGAGAAGAAAAAGGGGAAAGTGAACGACTTATCGACGACGTTCACCTGTGAGTCAACTAAATATAACTTTTTACTGTGTGTATTGTATCTCCTTATGTATGAAAACTGTTCTGGTGTAAGACTTTTTGTTGTCCATAGCAACCAATCAGAGTGCCTTTTATTGTGTTTCTGAAAAAATGTAAGGGGAACTCTGATTGGTTGCTATGGCACAAATCTTAAAACCCCAGACAGTTTTCATTTCATGTCCTTTATGGTCATGTATGGTGGTTATTTTGGTAATTATTGTAATGGATACATTTAGTAACAAGTTTCTTGGCATTTTTCTGATTCTTTGGAGTTATGTGGTTGATGACGTGGATGTATTACTTGGGTCTTTGTATATTGTGGTTTTTTTTTGTAATATCGGCTTTGTATGCTGGTTTGGTCAGTAAAATTATAGTGATATGTGGCGGTATTATTTGGTCTTTGTATTTGTTTGGTTATATTGGTCTGGGCATTTCTGGTTTGGTCAGTTTAAAATTATAGTGATATTAGTTACTATATGTAGTGATAGTGGCGGTATTATCCGGTTTTGTATTTGTGGTTATTATTGGTAAAATCGGCCTTAGTATGCTGGTTTGGTCAGTAACATCATAGTGATATTAGTTACTATATGTAGTGTTTTATAAAAGAAATACTAATATGTGGCTAACGAAATAAAAATTTGAAATCAAGAAATCATGCTTATTTTCTTTATTTTCGATTGCACCATAATATTGATCTTGGCTAACGAAAATAAAGAAATAAACATGATTTTTGGTTTTTTTTTTTTTTTTTTCGTTAGCCACATATTTGTATTCGTTGTATTTTACACATCGGACAACTTCTCTAGTGTTATAAATTTTATTTCAGCCATGTACACTTTTATACCAGATTGCATTAGAAAACCCATAGGAGCGTCGCGCTCTCCATTGGTCCAATTTACGGCGCCTCTTTTAAATTTCGATTCCCATTAGAATCTATGGAAGCAGCTCGCGCTTGATTGGCTAAGCTGGACGAGCCCCGCTGCTTCAACCAATCGCTCGTTCTGCCTTTTTCTGTATTTTGAACTGTCCCACCGGGGGATTCTGATTGGTCAATTCCTGCCCATAGGTTTTTTAGTTCAGTGTCGCTCCTATTCTGATTGGCGGTTTCTGGGCGACCAATGAGAATAGGTTTCAGAATTTTGAAATACTGTATTTCCCGGCCATTTCCAATATCCCAATTCTTGACTTAGGATATTGGAAAGTGATTTTGTTTTACGTAATTTTTTATTTTTAATGTTCAGCTCTTTTCCTGAGAATGTAGAACGCCTTTATAAAGGCGATTTTGGATTTTTTACTCCGCACCGACATGTGGAATGATTTCTCGCCGCTCCGCCTTTTCTGGCATGGAACAGTTTTTCGGCGCAGTCCCGCACGGTCCCTAAGTTCCCGCACTGCCCCCCACACGCTGGATGGTTTCTTTGCCAACCCAACATCAATTTCAAACCCCAGCTGATAAGATGGACGAGAAAGTTTGAAATTTTTGCGGGAACGTTTTCCAGTGGACATCACGGTGGACACCAGCGACGATGACCCTGACAATCCATCTCCATTCCATTGCATTGAATAAACCTACAGGTACGTACAGTGATGTCAGTTTTCAGGTTTTGTTTTTAAAGGGGTTTTTACCACCACAGAAAATGATTGCATCGTTGTTGATGGGCGCGGGTGCCACGGGTGGGACCCACGCCGGTCTTGGAGTGGTGCCCCTGAAGTCAAACAGCAGAATGCTGTTTGACTTTCAGGGACCGCATCCCCAGGTGGGTGTGGGTCCCACCTGTGGTGCCTGCGCCTATCGAGCGATGATGCAATCATTGTCTGTAGTGGTACCAGTACTGTAAAACCCTTTTAAAAAGCGTGCAGTAAGATTACATCTTTTCATATTAAACCCACAGATTACCAATGCTAGGCGCAGAGTTTCAGCATCGGGGGCAGTTGCACAGGCGATGATTTGGGGCGCAACCACCTCTAGTACAGTACTGTACATTGTTCCTTAAGCTTTGTTAGTGTATCTTCTAATTATGGTACTGTTTCTGTACATTGTTCTTAATGATTATTTCTAATATGATTTCTGTACATTGTTCCTTTAAGCCTTGTTTCCTCTAATACGTACTGTTTCAAATTTTTCTTAAACTGTTACAGTATCTTTTATATGGTACTGTACTTTGTTCGGTATTGTACTGTTCTATACATTGTTTTTTTTATGTCCTGTTGTCCTATATACAGTACTGTACATTGTTCCTTTTAATGACAAAAGAATTCAATTGCCAGCTAACACCTGCTACAGTATATCCGTGCCAGGTCGTGTCCACAACGTATCCCCCTGGAGTATACAGTGCATGTAGAAGCATGAGGGGTTGCAAAGAAATTTATACAGCGATTCTGACCTGAATTGCCATAGATACAACTTTGCCACATTTATGGATATCCATTAAAACGAGACAGCATCCTTGATGGTACAAAGATCAGTTCAACTAACGAGTTTCGTTAGCGGCGCTGCACGCTTACCAAGCGGCCGCCGTCTTGTTTTAATAGATTCAATGAACTTGCCAGGGTTTTATCTATGGCAATCCATGGACGGAACCGCTGTATCATTTCTTCAAAAATCACAAAATTGTTCTTTATGCCTTGTTATCCTCTAATACAGTACTCTGCATAGTTTTTCATGCCTTGTTACATTAAACTGCATTGTTCGGTACCTTTGGTTTCCTGCCTCGTTATCCGTCGTTTCGCTATCCGTCGCACATTTCTGGAACGTAACCCCCGCGGATAACGGGGTATACCTGTATTTTGGGAGTCGGAGTCGGACCATTTTATGACGACTCCGACTCCTGCAAAATAGGCACCGACTCTGACTCCACAGCCCTGCTTTCTACACATGTTGGATATCTGACATAATATAAAAATGCCCCCCAGCCTTATGGGCATCTATCTGAAATTTGACAATCAAATTCTTTGTAAATACTTACATACAAAAACATTTGTAGCTAGCTTTACCTATGCAGAACCTCAACACAACATCTCCTGAAATATGGGCAGAGACCATACCTACCACTATGTCGACCTGAAAACGCTGGGCAGATGTTTTTTTTATTATTTTTAAACAGCAGCGTTTGGTCATCCTTTAAAAATGAGTGTACCATGTTTGCTAATATTTGATGATGTTTTCTAGGATAGCTTAGCTATGCAGATGGGGTGTATCAGACTTATCAAAATGCAACTTTTTTTCTCAATTCTTTTTTGCCATACAAATAGATTTAGTGACTCACTTAACCTAAGAATGAATGGGTTACAGTGGTGAAGAAGGACTATGGCCCCTTTAAAGCTTTTCCTGCACTGCAGTGCTCCCAAGAGGCCATATTGCTGTACTAGGCAAACAGAATTACAGAGATAGACTTCATGTGATCCAGTTAAATGGCAATTCCTCTACTTTAAACCACGTAACCGTGCTCTGTATTTCTTGCATTGCAGATAAATGTTGAACGCATCTAAGCGATTTGGTGAAATTTGCAAAAAAAAAAAATCCACCCTAATCGTAAACTGATATCGGGCTAATGTTTTGAGTTAACTTGCCTTTCAGTATTTCTATGGGTATAATGTTGCTTCAGACCTCATGTCTGTTCGGCAGTAGTGTCATTTTGTTGTGACGTCCAACTTCACTTCTGGGTACCCTAGGCTATCCATATGTTTTAGGAACCATGAGTGACATTGGACTAGATCTATGACATAGAGGTAACCTACAGAAACTGACACTGGATGATATCAACAGAAGTGTTTGGAGTGGCGCTGAAAGGTAAGCAGTCATTAAAAACCCTAACCTTAACTTAGAATTAGGATTATGGTTAGCTTTAAAGGGGTTTTGCCACCATGTAATGTTGACATGGGAACCTCCAAAATGGGTATTTAATCACTTTTCTAAATATATGTGATTACAAAAATTTAAAGGGACTTTGGAGTTTCGCATTCAAATCCCCCTTAGTTCCCTAAAAAGCTTCCACTAGCCCAAAACCCGGGAGCTGAAACACTTTTTATTAAAGCCCAGGAAAAAATGAATGAGTTTTTAAAGGGGGGGGGAACGGGGAAAGGGAAAGTGCGGGTTCTGAGGTGTTTTTCTTGCTGTTTGGGAAAACCCACTGTTTTTACTGTTTATTATTTCACTTAAGTTTTAAAGGGACGTCCCTTCTTCCTCCTCTTGCTTACCCCTCCCTCTCGGGCCCGGGCAGCCTTCAGGGACTCCGCTTTGATTTGTTGACATTTTCCCCCTGTGCTGATGGGGAATGGTTAAGAAACTTGAGTCCTGGCAAATCCCCTTTAAAGGTAGGGGTTCCCCAAAGTAGGTGGGAAAATAATTTTTGAAAAAAATTTTTTCAGGACAAAAAAGGAAAGTTGAATTTTTTCCACGGGCCCTTTTTCCCGGCAAAACAGTATTGTAGAGTTTTGGGTATTATGGGGGGGGGGCGAAATTGCACTGGGGCGAATAAAAAAAAAATTTCGCCCCCCCTCCCCCCATAAAATAATGGGGCCAAAATTGCTTCACCAAAGTTGCCCCTTTTGCCATTTTAATCCCCCCTGAAAAACCCAGACAGTACCCCCAGCAGCCTTGATAGTTCCCCCCGTCCCTGGGGGTTTTGGCCCCTTGCCTGAAAATCCCCCCCTGTAACCGTTCTTGCCCCAGCGCCTTTTTTTGTTGCCCCTTGTACCCCAGGGATAGTTGCCCCTGTGGGGCCGTTCCCCCTGAAAAACCTTGATATTTTGCCCCTGTATTTAGTTGCCCCTGTAGCCAGTTGCCCCTGTTAGCCCCTATTTTTTCCCTGTAGTCATTTTGCCCCTTACCCCTGCTAGTTGCCCCATAGCCTTTGGATGTTGCCCTGTAGTCAGTTTATCCCCTGAAAGCCGTTTTCCCCCTTTTGCCTTTTTCCCCCTGTGGGCCAGTTTTCCCCCTTTTACCCAATTGCCCCCTGTAGCCTTTTTTTCCCCCCCTGTAGCCATTTGGCCTTTTTTTGTTGCCGGGTTTGCCCCCTGTTAGACAGTTTTCCCCCCTATAGATATTTTTCCCCCTTTGTAGCCTTTTTCCCCCCCCCTTTGAAGCCATTTGCCCCCTGTACCCAGTTGCCCCCTGTACCCAATTTTTTCCCCCCCTTTGTAGCCATTTTTCCCCCCCCTTTTGCCAGTTTTTTGCCCCCTGGGCCCCATTTTTTCCCCTTTTTAAAGCCATTTTGGGCCCCCTGTAGCCAGTTTTGCCCCTTTGGTAGCTGAGGATGATAACAAAAAAAAAACTTACTTCCCTTTTTCCCGGGATCATCAGGGGTTTGGGTTCCCGGGAGCCGGGTTAGTGTAAGCGGCGGGACATTATCCGCCGTTTTACACCCAGTCCTGGGGTCTTTTGGGATGGACGGGACCCGAGCCCTTCCAGCTTTCACAGGGGGTGTGGTAAAAGGGCCTTGTGCCCCCCTGCGTGCTGTATATGTTTTGCTCGCTGACTGAGCGGCCTTTAAATTTACACCCTTTTCCACCCTGTCCCGGGCCCGCTGCACTGGGTTTGTGTGCAGCTGTGGCTTTTGACTCTCCCGGGCTGTTTTGCTTTGGCCCGAAAAATTTTTCCCTTGGAAAACCCGGCGGGTGGGCGAGGGGGGGCAGCCCCCCCCTTGGGTGAGCGGACCCCCCAGCCCCCCAAGGCTTTTTCCGCCCCCCTTTCGCCCGCCCCTTGGAAGGCCCGGGTTTTGGGGAAAGAAATTTCCAAAAAAGGGGTTTATTTACCCTCTGTGGGGTAGAAAAACTAGGTATACGGCCCATGTAGGTATATTGCCCCCTGTAGACAGGTAGGTATCTCCATTATAGGTATACAGCCACTGTAGGTTTATGCCCCCTTTTAAAATAGATAGGTAGATATACGCCCCCCTGTAGGTTTTTGCCCCCTGAAAAACAGGTAGGTAACAGCCATCTATAGGTATACAGCCCCCATGGGTATATATGCCCGCTGTAAATAGAAGGTAGGTAACACCCCCTGTAGGTTATTTCCCTGTAGACAGATGGTTTAAAAAAGTCCCCCCTAGGTATATTATATTTTTATATATGTCCCTATAGTTATAAACCCCCTTTTAGGTATATGCCTCCCGGGAGGTAGTGTAACGATGCGGGGCTGACAGGGCGTATGCGAGGGCCGACCGCTGTCTCGGGTGTGGATCCTCTGTGGTCACCCCAGGTGGGTGGTAGTGGGGACCAGCCAGGGCGGAATCTAAGGGGCCCCCCGGTCTTACCCGAGCCCGCGCAAAGGGGTTGGACTTGGGTGCGGGCCCCCAGGGTTTCTCCCCTGATGTGGCTACCCGGGTGCAGCGGGTGCGGACGGAAAACCGGTAGTGGTATACAGAAAAAAAGGAAAATGTCACAGGGAAAAACTACACATAGCAGCACGGTTTCGGCAGGAATGGCGGGTAAAAACGCAGGTACAGGGCCGGGGCATGGCAGGGTACATCGGAAAGGAGGCACATCGGGGGCAGGAAAAACAGCAGGTAAGCAGCACCTGAGACAAAAAAAACAGATGGCCAGGAGCTCAATGGGAAGCAGAACGGACCCCAAATCGGGGTTTTTAAAAATCTCAACAGCGACCCGGATGTGGCAGGAGTCAAGTTTAGAAGAGCTGGGCACAGCAAGAGACCAACGACTTGCAATATTGGGGCCCGATCAACCCCCCGAAAAAAGGTAAGTTAGCGATTTAAAAATCTGTGACTTGCCTGTTTTTTGGACATTTCTAGTGAAAGTCTTTTGGTGGTTGTCGCCTCCCTTAGGTGACCTGTGTAGCATTCAGGTGTTCCTAAGAGTGTGATTCTGTACATGTATGCGTATCATATGCGTCATACCTTTCCACGATACCATTAATGCATCTGCTTTGTTGCTCTGTAAAGTATGTGGGACTGGATAGTGTATTTTCCTTTCGTATCATACTTCAGTGTATGGTCAGGAGCAGGGCTCCTGATGGAAAAAAAGGAAGTTCAGAGATAAGCGACCCGGGTTAGCGAGACCGAAGCCTAATAGGCCTTGTCATAAGTTATATACAGTTATTTTACAGATACAGTTATATACAGAATAGTTATAGACAGATATCTGAATTCTAGAAGAGGAAATGGCCAATGCCCAAAGCCCTCCTATAGTTATAGACAAGACGATTGGGGGGGGCTGAACAGGTTAAGGTAGCCATAAGCCTGTTATAGAAGAAGGATCTGTTTTGATAAGTGTTATACGACAGAAGTTCTTGGTTCTGATAAGACTGTTATAGACAGAAGATCTTGGTTTCTGATAGCCTGGTAATAGTCAGATGAGATTTGAGATTAGCCGTGTTATACAGATGGTACTAACAGATGATATTTGGATTATCTTGCTGATTGAGAGAAGGTCATGTGACTAGTGTTAGGTAGGTACGAGGGCTTAACCTCAACCTTCACATGTTGTTAATTTGTTGATGTTTTAGTTAGGGTAAGGAAAAAAACTGCATTCAGGTTAATTTTAATATTCAAGCTACTTCACTTGTTATCTTTCACACACTGAAATTCTGGCAGAGGGTATAACCTTGGCTTCGATTTCTAAGACATCTGTTAAGGGGGGTTTATCCCTGCGGGCACATTTCTCCCCCTTTCGGCTGTAAGGCCGTACTGAAAAATTATTAGCACTCTGCCAAAAAGGTTGAGGCGTAGTAGTTTGATGAAGAGGAAAAAATAGTAAAAATATATATATATGAGGGGTCCTTGGAGAAAAAAGCATAATTACGCTCTGTGTAACCAGATAAATCACGGAGATAGATTAGCATGAAGAAAAACACTGAAAGAAAATAAGATTTTGTCTTGGCAAAAGCAATAGTTACATTGAAAATGAAATGAAAAAATAAGAGGATTTCGACGAATGCATATGTATAAAGAGTGAGCTGCCGCCATTCCATGATGGCGAATATCAATTTTGGTGGACTGACGTCATCAAATTCCATTTACACTGATTGTTGCGTAATTGTGGGGTGGAATACGTTAAACACTGATCACCACCTTTATTACCTCAACTCCTGCCCCCTTCCCGGTATTCTTCCCTCAGCTCCCGTGCAGAACCTCCCATTATTTTCTGTAGCCATTTTTATGAAGTCCAAACATTCTCTCGTCATCCGGAAAGGCAAAAAAAACCAAACCCCGCCTTTGCATTTCTGTGGCCATATTGTTGTCACTAAGTCATCAAAGTAACCCGGAAGGTTCGGGTTGAAAGTTGAACAGCGGCCATCTTTCTACACCCCAACTTCATCTACTCCCACCTATCTCCTCCGGGGCACTTCACTTGTTACTACTAATGTAACATTGATATGCCAACTGTCGTGTGATACGTTTCTTGCCTAGCAACCTGCAACATCCACAACACTGGCCCCGCAACCCCCCCCCCCACCCCCCACTCTATACCCTTTTGCTCTCCAGCATCCTGGGACATTCTATGTACCCTCATCATCTATAGCCCCTTATTTTGACTTTCAGTGATACGAGAGGAAGATTAGGAGGGAGGACAAGTGCATTAGTACAGGATGCCAGGACCCACATCTGCAATCCAAATTTAACAGGACTCCAATATTTTTCATATTGATCACAGTTACACAGAACTGATGACTCTAGGAGAGATTAAACTGTGAATTACATTATCATGCATATTGAACCCGTATATAATAACGTTTATCCCATAACATTGTGGTCAGTGCATGAAACAAACTTATACATAAACGTACTTGAAGTGGCCCAAGAGAACAAGTTCCAATCGCTGTCCATACCGCTTATTTTCTTCTGGCATCCTTTGCGTTCCCACCAATGGCATTGTGACAGGCCATACTCACCGCACTACTTGAGTACAAGCCAATTTACCATTTCTACCTGAAAATACGGTTTAGTGGTAACTAACAGACGCCTATGGCCAAATGTCTAAGTCTACACTGGCTCTCCTATTCAAACCACTAACTCTCCCAGGGACCAACTTCACCCTTGCTCAGGAGTATAGGCCTCATGTTCTGTGCAAATTACACCCACATTCCCTCTCCACCACCAGAACCAGAAGACTCATTCATGGAATTACCCACCACCTTCGGGCAGCACCCCATCAATAACCGTCTCAGCCATGGATTCTTTTTCTTGACGGTTCTACCTTTTTCATCCATCGCAACCAGCACAATACCCCAAGGATCAACATCTACGTGCCCTTTCTTTTACACCCAAACAAGTCATTAATTTACTGACCAAATTGCAGACCCTGAGAAAAAAACACCATGGCATTTTACCGTGGCTTCATCAGCACAGATACAGAAGACATATTCTGCATCTTGGAAAGATCATTACAATGTTGCCTGCATCAAGGCTGGGGAAATACTTTTGGGCCCTATCATCATATTAGCTCTACAAGAGACACTGTTGAGGACTTCAGTGCTTTACCTCATCTGGGAAGAGCAGTTTCTGCCGTGTCTTCATTCTTGGGCCAGGAACGCTTGGCTAACATCCTCAGTGAATATCTTCAATTCTAATCAGGAATCCAACTGAATCCGTGGAGAAATTTTATCAACCGGATGTCTGCCTTATTCCAGAGGCACCATGGATATTTGACATGAAATACTAAAGCCCCACAGAATCCTTTTTTCAACGGCGTTTGTTAAAGGTCTACTTAAACCCATTGGGATTATTTTGAAACTTATTTCGAGCAAAATAGCAGAGTTATCGGTCAGTCAACTTCTCCTCCTTGCTTTAGGGCACAGGAACTGATTCTTCCCAACAATTGAAGAAGAAAGTTTTACAGCTTGTCCCTACTTCAATGAGTCCACAGGGCTCTATAGCTCAGCCAGACACACATACTCTACAATCAACCAATGCAAGTTTTCGTTATCAACCTACAGTCTCCAATCGAATGAAGAACGGTTAAACCTTTCCAGAAAACACACTACCCTGGCGGACAAGGCTGGAACTCAGAAATTCTTGTTTTTACTGCAAAGCGATCCGCGACATATCATTGAGGCTCTGCCACGTTAAAGCTTCGTGACGACAAAAGGAATCTTGCTACCATTGGACAGCACTACGCAATACCCCAAGCTTATAACATTTTCTACCACAAGTATCAAGGTTTTTGAATCTCAACAGTCAAAATTCAACACCATACTTAACACATACAAGACCTAGTCCTACAATTATAATCCATTTCTATTGGACCTCAATTTTACCATCTTAACCATATTCAGTACCAACAAACATATCCTCAAAATTAATCTTATGCGCCTTTCCAACCTCAATATTTACTATTTTGCCATAGGCAAACTTAAACTCTATCAGTTCTCTCATCTATTAAAAAAACTAAAACGTAACTTTATTATATCTACCTCTTACCTCTATACACACTATTTAAATACCTGGTCTCTTATCCTCATCATTTACCCTTTTTGCTTTGGGAAAGGGGAATAACTCCCTTTATATCATCAAGTCTGTGGAACCCCACTATTAACAGGAGGAGAGAAGCCTCTATATCTATATGCAAAGTACTAGCTTCATAAGGGGAGATTATATTTTCAACCTCAAGACTCCCTCCTTATCGTCATTCAGCCATAGGACTACGGCAAAAACTATGTCTACCGTTTTTTACTCTATGCTTCTGAGTACACCTATGTTAGTCTTCTGAACCGGTTGTTGACCGTCAATCTTCAAATTAATGGCACCAACTTCCTACCTTGTAGATACAGGTGGCAGACAGATGGTCTATGAAAACTTCTGACATTCCACCGGACGTCATTACTTTTTCCTTGACTACATTTCATGAGTTGAAGTGGATGGAACGACAACCCAGACTCGCTTAACCTACCCTGTGCCAATTGGACATCATGGATCCCTGTATAAACTACTTACTCTCCATACTTACCCAACTAATCTGCTTTGAAGCTAATTTTCTACAAACGATGATTGCTACTATCGATTAATTCTTCTGGATGTTATTTGCACTACAATACTCCAATTTCACATGAGCTCTACAAGCTGTTCTGTGATTCACATGTTTTATCCACATCAAGCAACATCCACTCCTGATACTTTTGACAGAAGTTCCTCCTGAAGTTTGGTTCTGAAGGTCCTGATGATGTCGGCCTCTTCCAGTCTCAACTTAATGTCCTTCTTTGAAAGAGGGTTGTGCTACCCCGACTCGCTTGCTTAATTTCTCTTTATGCATGATCAAGTTTAATCTATAGAGTCACAAATCAGAACATTCGGAAATAATGGGGTGCTCATCCACTGCATTTCTCCAGCCAAATTTCACCTCGGTTCCCTGTTCACAAGAAAAAGTTATTCCCTGGTAAAACTCAAAATTCCATTTGGTTCAGGACTAGGAGCAGTCATTGCTGTCATGGGATTTATGAGGAACCTGTGGTCCCAAAGCTCATGTTATCCTCAGCCAATACCTTCTTCAGCTGCCAATCTTCACAGTTCTATGGTTTTTCTGCAATGTCTTCTTCAGTGTCCCAATAACCACAAGGGACTGTCAATACCCTTTTGTTTCACTTTTCGTGGTACTCAGCCCACCTTGGACACAGAGGATGCTTAAAAGGGGCACAGAACTCTTCTAACAGTTTGAACTCAAGGCCCTGCAGGATATGTAAGGATATTCTTTTGTGTGCACCTGATTTTAAAAACTTGTCAATCAAGCTCTTTGAGCTTCTTCAAACATTTGGCATCAATTTACATGCAAAGTCTAACAGTCCAAGATCCCAATGGTGTTTTCTTAGAAAGTTGTATTCCCGGGAACATTGCATATCACAGAGGGGTACTAAACACCTTACCGTTGTTAGGGGAAAAAGGCTGTGATGCTCCATTTTCTCACACAACAATCTAAAACAACTACATGGATTTCTAGGGCATGTCACTTTCTGTGTCAATGGATACACGATGCCTCATGTCCTTAATGCAAGTTTATACTATTTTTCAGGACATGTAGTTATACCAATGAACTCTCTCTGCAGGCACAAGAGTGTTTTCAAAGCACTAGAAATCTAATTATCCCTACAAGCTCCAGCTATGGGAATCTCGGATACTCTCTGCCTTTGAACTTCCTCCTATTTTGAGGTATGGCCAAGCTTTCAGGAAGTCCTGAACAAAAACATGGAGGGTTATGAGACCTCTTGGATACTATTCTTGCAAGTTAGATCTGTTGCACAGACTATACCTACTTGCCTCTGAGCTATATTGCTGCACAAGATCTTCTTGAAAAAACTGAAATACATCATTTTAGGCCATCCGGTCAATGTTGGCTCCTTTTTTGATCTACAAGGGATCTTGATGAACAGTCGCAGCATCCTTCATCTCAGTAAACAGCGCCTATCCGTATACAATGGTCCATTACTGATGCCTGAGAAAATGTTCACTCTTAAGAGATGTACTACTCTCATCCCAGCCACTATGATTTCCTCTCTCAAAGGGGAAGATGAAGATCAGTCTCCACAGATGAAGACCAGTCTGCAGGGATGAACCTTCTTCTATGACTGTCTTGAACAAATGGAAGGCTGAAAACCTCCCAATTTCCTTCTGTCTCTACATCAGTTGGTGAGCCAGACTATGTCTTCTTCAAGATGGATCCAGAAAATGCGAACGATCAAGGACGATTCCATACAGGTTTTGCATGTGGTTTACCTTGCAAGAAACCGTGAAGGCTGCATCTTTTACCTTCGAAAATGCAGCCCAAGAAAGGTGAACTCTGGCTGCTGTAACGGAAGACTTGTAAGATCGCCACAAGAGAAGACCATGAACATATACACCGACTCAACCTATCGACTTTGCCTGAAGTGGGCCCTGCGAGGTTTCCCGACAGTGTGGAACGCCATCGAATCAAGAACCATTCGACTTGATGATCTCTCCAATTCCCCACTAAGGGGTTTTTAAAGACAAAACCCATGGAAAAAATAAGATTGTGGAAGTAGAAGGGCATACAGAGCAACTTGGCTGCAAAGGCCACACCCTTCTTCCGAGATTCGGAGGAAGCAGGATGGCTTTTTAATGTGTGACTAAGCAAGAAGAAAAAAAGGGGAGAATGTGTTTAAAAAAGGGGAGATGTGATAAGAAAGAAGGAGAAGGTGAGAAAAAGGAAAGAAGAAGGTGAGAAGAAAGAAAGCGAAAAGAAGAAAGAAGAAGGAAAGAATAGAGAGTGTGACAAAGTGACAACGGGTTTTGCCTGTTTTTCCACAAGTGGGCCTCTGGGAGAGACTTGCCAAAAAGAGCCGGGGGTTGGTGGGGGGAAAAATTATTATCTGTCGCAACACTAGGTTGCTGGCTGAATTTAGCATGGCTGACATCCAGCCATTGGGTTGGTTTCCCCGGGAACAGCTGCGATGGGTGGGGGGCTTTCCGGCCCGGGCCCCCGGTTCCATGTTTTTTGGCCAGTTTTGGGGTTGGCTATTAAAAACCTGTCTCTCCAATGATGGGGGGGTGGGTCAACTGCAGTAGGGGAAGCAGGGAGTTTTTTTTTAAGAGGAGGCTTGAACCCCCAGGCTTGGGGAACCATAACCGTTAAATGGTGAGGGTTTTTCTGGTGGGGGTGGAGACCAGCCACATTAGAGAGGGAAATTATTTTAGTTAGGGCTAGAGGCGAGGATTTTTGTTTATTTTTTGGTTTTTTTCCTGTGTAAACCCTGCCGGGAAAAAAAAGGGTGGGTGTTAAAAAAGCCTTTGTGGGTGGGGTATTTTGGTTCCAACCGCTTCCCCAAAAAGCGGGATCCGTGACAGAATCCCCCGGAAAGGCCCAAGAGGGGTCCAGCATGGGTTTTAAATATGGGGAGGATCCCGGGGGGCATTATTGCATTAAGGGAAGAATTGCCACTAAGGGACTGTGCAAAAAGTTCAAAAAATGCAGTTTACATAATGCTGCAGTTACATAGGAGGGAAAAATTTAGCTCTTTTGAAAGAAAGGGTTTTTTTGAAGGTGTTTTTGAAGAGAAAACCCCCCTAACAATGTTGCCTGGGGGGGAAGGTGCCTAGTGCAAGAAGTGTCTTGGAGGACTGGGGAAAAACCCCGTCGGACTGTGTTGTCAAAAGGGATTTTGGGTGCTGGTGCCTGATTTTTTCTTCATTTTCCCCAGGAGAGCTATTCCCCCTTATGCAGGTGAAAACAAAGTAAGCATATCCCAAAAATTTGGGGGAGGACAACAGACAGCTCCAGGCACAATTTGAAGCAAGCGCAAAAAACAAAAGCCTGATTAAAAAGGGGTCACAGTCGGGCGTGGTTGACTTGCCACAATCCAAGCAGCCTTGCAGGTTGGGGTGCAGAGTCCAAGCAGGGAAGACGGATGCAAGCATAAAAACCCTGAGTGGTGTGACGGTGCCTACGGGGACTGTATGAGGGGATGTCCCGTGGCGGGGGAGGCCATATCGTCCATCAAAGAAGGGGTCCACTCCAGGAGAGATGTTTTGCTAAAGGTTTGGTGCTGCCGTTGCTGGGGGCAACCATTTTTATCAGCGGAGCCTACTGCCATGCCCAGAGAGGGGCGTTTTGGGGGTCCCAAAAGGTGGGAAGTGGCTCCGCTGCCCTCTCAGGGGGGGGGGAAAAAGGGGGTCGCAGTTGCAAGCCCTGGAGTTCCAGCGGGTGGAGCCACACCCCATGTTGAGATAGTAAAAGTCGCTGCCCCCAGACCCTTCCTGGGGACCCCAATGGGGGCCCGGGTTTTAAGACTGCCCCAGGGGGGTGTATTGTGGGGCAGGGTGGTTTGAATTTTCCACATAGTGCAGAAAAAACCCGGTGGTTTCAGCAGAACCCAAACATTTTCCCCTGAGCGGAAAAAAGGGCTGGAGTAGACTGTGAGTTTGGTCAGTGTCTCCCAGGCTTTTTCCTGGGGGGTTGGTGATTTGGGTTATAACGTGAGAATAATGTGTAGCGAGGGGATTAGCTCTAGTGCCCCCCTAAGGTCTAGGGGGGAGTACCCAAGTACCAAAGGTGCGTGTGCCCGTGAGGATACCACATTGTGTTCGCCCCTGTTGGTCCCAGAGAATGTTTGCTTTTTAATGGGAACTCTGCAAGGGGTGTTCCCTGATAAAAAACTGTTTCCCCGGAAGGTGATTGCCTGTGTGTGTGTGGGGGCTCTGCACCATTATGAGTTTTGGGTATGAGTGTTGGTTATTACCAGGGGGAAAAACCATTCTGTGAAGAGCTCGTTTCAGTGTGGGAATGGACACGACAAATTTATGCCTCATGTAAGGATGATGGATTTTGCAAGGAAAATGATGAAAAAATTTTGTGAAAAAAAATGTTCCCAAGGCTTTTTGGGTACACCCTGATCAGTTATACAGAAAAAGGGGTCTATAAAAATTCCCGATTGTGACACTGCGGGGTTTGAGAAGGGTCAGCTGGGACCTGTAGGAGCTAAGTAATTTTCTCATGCTTGTGTATTTTAGTGCTTTTACTGCAGTGGTTTAAGGATTCAGTGGGGTATGAACTGCAAACCCCAGAAAAAAAAGGGGGGTCTGTCAGGCGCCAGTGGGGGGAGGTGAGAGTATTTGGACCCTCGGGGGTAAAGGGGTTAGTATTCCCCCTTTTGAGACTAACGGGGGATGTGCGGAAAATCCCCCAAAACGTTCTGCAAAGACCCCTGCTAAAAAGACCAATGAACTATGCCAGGGAAAATATGTCACCAGCCCAAAATGGGGGGCCCGGGGCAGTAATGTTGAACACGGTTTAGGGGGGGCTTTTGTCTGCCCAGTCTATTGGGTAAAACCTGAGTAAGTGATGAGGTTGGCAGTGGGAAACCCCGAAATTACTGCATGCTTGTTATGGGGGCTTCAGTGAGTCCCAGTCAGCAGAAATTTTCATGAAAAAAGCAGGGGGACAGCTAAAGCCAAAAGATAAGCTTCAGGGGCAGGGGAAATCAGTGGGGCCAGAAACGTGGGATGAAGAAAGTTGTGGGCTATGGGAATCCTGCAGTCAAAAAGGTAGCAGTTTGGGGGGTTAGGGGGGCCCCCCACGGCCTATATAGTGACCTGAGAGGGGGGATGTCATTATTTCTGGGGAGGTTGTCAGGATAGCCTGGAATGTCGGCAAAGGGGGAGGGGGGTACTTGTTTTGAAATGTGCTGTGTTATGCCACTGGTTTAATGGTAGACCTGTCGTTGCTCATGGGGAGGGGTGCATGGGGGAGCCCCCAGTGGCTTGCATGGGAAAATGTTATCTCTGCCCCTGAAGTTTAGGGGAAAAAAGTTGCCCCAAAAAAAGGAGCTTTGACCCCCGGGGGGGCCTTTGGGGCATGTAAAAGCCACGGGGGTTTTTCGAGGGGGGGGATGTGTGACAAAGTACAACGGGAGTTGCCTGTCTTTGCCCTTTAATGGGGCCGTCCGGTAGGACGTGACCAAGCCTGGGTTGGTGGGGGGGGCCAATTATTATCTGTAAAACAACACTTTGCAGACAGCTGTATATAGCATGGCTGAATCCGCCCTTATGGGGGTTGGTTCCCGGAAAAAAAACTCAGATGGGGGGGTGGCTTTTTCCCGGTCCCCGGTCTCCAGGGTCCATGTCTGGGTTTTTTGGGCCGTCTCGGGTTTGGGTAAAAAAGCCCGTCTCTCCAAGTATCGGGGGGGGTGGTAACTGCTAGGGGGAACAGTGGAGTTGAAGAGGAGGGCCCGAACCCCCCCGGGTTTAGGAAAACCCTAACCAGTTGAGACTGGTGAGGGGTTTTTCTGGGGGGTGCTGGATGGGGATCCCGGGGCCCCAAAGGGTTTAAAAGGTTTAAAAAATGTTTGTTATGGTAGAAGGCCGGGGATTTTTGTTTATGTTTTGGTTGTTTCCATGCTTAACCTGCACGGAATAAACAGGTGGCGTGTTAAAAAAGCCTTTGCGGTTTTTGCTATGTTGGGGGTGAGACCGTTCCCCAAAAACGGGGTTCCGTAGCAAATTTCCCCCAGGGGCGGTCCAATGGCGTCCCGGGCGCATGTGGTTTACAAAGGAACAAAGAGAAAAACCAAGGACAAGAGCATTGAATCCCGGTGTTAACCTTTCGAACAAATTTTAAAATCGAACAAGCCCGAAAGAAAGAAAAGTTGGGGGGAATTGGGAGCGGAACACAAGATGGATTCTAGGGAAAAAAAAAAGACTTTTTTACCAAGGGCATTATATCTACTGTAGTTTCAATGGGCTCATAGTATACCCAAGAGGAACTAACCCAAAAATTTTTTCAATCAACAAATATACCTAGCACCCCGAATTCCTTTCCAGCAAGTCCATGTAGAAGTTGAAATAGCAATACTTGTAACCAGGGGACTGATGCCAACAAAAGGAATATTTGCAAACACTATATTCTCTTCAGTGGGTCCAGATTTGAACACATTGAATTACCCAAGATGAAAATACAAGTAGTGGTGGGGGATATGTTCTCGGATGGGCCCGAATTACCTACAAACTGACAAAAAACCACTGTGAAGAAACTATTTTAAAAGGTTGATAGCAGATTTGGATCCCCGGATTATTAAATCTCCAAACCCCCCTTCCCCGCAGAAGTAACCCGGAAATTTGGAATATAGAAGCTGACCCGGCCGCACACTCCATCATCCTGATCCATGGAAAAGTGGAAAGAATGAACCCACTTGAGGGAAAAAATTCTGAAAACTGCAAAGAAAATTCTTCCGGCCCAGATCCCGCCTTGCCCTACTCTGTCGAAAAAACCCTGGCCCCGGTTCACCCTTATAATATTTTTCAGGGGCCCCCCTATTGGGGGGGGCCATCCAAGAGTTTGGGCAGGGAATATAGCCTTGTAAAATTGTTTAAGTCTGTGTAAGGAATTGAAAATAAACCTGTACAGTGTTTTCCCCATTCCCGATTGAATTTTTGACCCAAAGCTCCCCGACTACAACTGGGGAAATTCGTGTTGGAAAAAACACTCCGGATTCCTGAGCCCAGATTTGAAGGACCATCCAAATTTCCTGGTGTCCCCAACCTCATGAAACTTTAAGGGAGGCCCACGGGGTGCACGCTTCGCATTGAGGGGAAGTGACTGTGGCCCCTGGGCATCATAATCACTCCTTTATCTCTTCAACTCTGTATTGTTGGGTGTGTGTTGGAGCACAAGAAAGGGAGCAATCCCAAAAAGAAAGGGGGATCACTTTTTGGTATAACCCTCCAAATCAAGTAGCAACCTTTAATTTGGTTTTTCATATTGCCCAATGCGGATCACTAACCATTGATAACCCTAGCTACCCCTGATGTGGCTACCTGCGGTGACAGCCGAGATGCAGGACAGGAATCGAGGTAGTGGTATACGGGAACACAGGAACATGTACAGCAGGATACAGGAGGGATAAACGTACGCATAGCAGCACAGGATACGGCAGGAACTGGACGGGTAACACAGCAGGTACAGACCAGAGAACACGGCAGGATACATCAGGAACAGGAGAGCACATACAGGACAGGAACACAGCAGGTTACAGCAGAAACCTGAGACAACAGACAGATATCCAGGAGCTCAGATGGTAAGCTGCAACTGGACCAGCAACTCATGGGTTAAAGTATCCAACAGCAGACCTGAGATGCTGGCAGGAGCTCGAGATGGGAAGCAGCTGGACACAGCAAGAGACTGCAACAGACTGCAATGAACTGACCCAGAGTAGAGACAAGAACTTCCTCTTATAGCCAGAGGTTAGGGGGTGAAGAGGAAGGTGCACAGAACAGGAAACTAATAAATAGGTAGGAAGCTGCCGCACGCACGCCCTAGGAGGCACATTGCACAGACAGGACCCAGGAATCAACAAGACTGGACAGGACAGGCAAGTACATAGCAGAACACAGGCTGCCGGGACCCCTGCACAGGGAGCCCCAGCAGAGACATGGCAGGCACGGACAGGCCAACGGTCCAAGGCAGGGACTGCGGCATGAACCATGACAGGTAGGTATAGAGTCCCCTGTAGTTATATATACAGCGCCCTGTAGGTATATTCCCCACTATAGACATGCAGGTACATAGCTCCCTGTAGTCCTTATTATTCATTTCTTTTTAATCTTGGTAAAATTCCTCTTTATTTTTTCTTTTTGTTGGCTCTTTGACTGTTAATTTGTAAATTTTAGTTTTTATATTTTGATTGCTCTATGGTGTTTTGTATTTTAAATAAAATTTATGATTAACATAACTGATGTCACTAATAATAGTAATTGTGGTTTATGTATTACTATTACTTATATGTAATAACTATTTTATAGATTCCACTGAGAAAGGTCCATAATGGACCGAAGCATTTATACTAACCTGCACTTATCACTTTTACCCTCATTTATACTATCCATTTACGATACATTTGTAACACAGGCTCTCTACGTTTTTTTGCCTCATTTATTTTTAGTCGTCCTTTTATGATATTGTTTTATGTAATTGATGATTCAATAAAGATTAAGATATATATATACTTTTTATGGGAATCAGTCCTCCTTGTTCTTTTGCTTTTGGTTTAATGTCCTCTATAGTGTACGAAGGTTGGTGTGAGCAGCAACTGCTCTTGGATTGCAGCAAAGTCCAACTTTTAAGAGCAATACAGTTTTATAGTCCAAAAATTCGGGTTTTCCCTATTTT
>JAODAL010050904.1:0-27057 GCA_025379985.1 Phyllomedusa bahiana | reverse complement strand
CCACCCTGCACATGTTGGACCGACTGATAACAAGAAAGGCCATTAACATTTTTTTGATGATCCGGCAGACAGAAGTACTCCCCTTGTAACTTTGATGTCAGCCGGGGCGGGCTCATGCGTGACACCTGCCTTTGTTGAGGCCATTCGAGGAGGGCACGTTTTTTTGTCATCCCAGGACTACGGATAATAACCATTCCCCTGCTTCATGTCCTGGAACAGATGCTGAAAAACTGTCGGGGCCGGGGACGGAGATGGCGACTCATCCGGGGCCAATGAGTCCTGGGGACTGAAATGGAGGAGTAGGAGGGACTTTGGGCAGAACATTGTCTGGTGAAAGAGTGGATTTTCTACCCAGGTGACAAGAGAGAGGAGCAGAGCAGCTGGAGGAGGGGGAGGAGATGAGGAAGACGAGGCAGATGCCCCCCCAAGCACCGTGGCAGTATACAGTGGGAAAAGGAGCAGGGGGCCCCTCGGAGTCCCCTTTTTGGAGATGCCCCACATGTTTTTTTGCCTGGATGACGCCGAATATCCCGCATCCGGCAAGGGGTGACTTCTGGCTCTCCACCCTATTGGACCCTCGCACCGGGACCAAAAAGGGAGCCTTTGTCCCAGCTGCTGAGAGGGAAAAAACCAAATACTATAGGAAATCCTCCGAAAACAGTTGGCGCTGCCTATGTGCGGCACGTCCCTCCCTGACAGGGCTGACCGGGGTTCCTCAGGGGTCCCGTTTCACTGCCGCGCTGCTGGGGAAGGGGGGGGGTAGGAGCATACCACCCATCAGAGTAACCTAAGTCGGAGTACTATAGCAGCTTCCTTCACCCGCCTATTTAGGAGGGGCAGTGCCAGCAGCAACCCGGGCCTGGGGCTCCCTGAACCAACAGGGTTTGGCCTCTTGACAGAAACCCGCCACCCCAGTTAAAAATCCCCGGACTCTGGCAGCCAAACTGATGTGTGGCCGCAACGCCGAGTTTGGGATGGGGAAAGCTGTCCTGCCCGGGGCCCGTATGTGGCATCAGAGCGGGGGTTTTTTATGCGGCGGGGGCATCGTTACCCCCCCCAAGGAGAACCCCCTTTTCCCCGGGAAATTTGGAACGACTGACCTTTGCAAAATGAACATGCGTGGATCGGCCAGGATTTCCACACACCAAGGCTTAGGCGTCAGTCTGGGTTCAAACTACCTGCCTCAGCCACTATTCTGATGCCGCCACCCACCTGATGCCACACACTGCTGACAGTTTTCGTCCATCTGCCTACCACCATCTTTACCAGGGACTGGTAATGCCACCCACTCAACACTCTTGTCATTTGTGACCACTCTATTGACCTCATGCTGCTGCTGCTGTATGCTGTTGCCGTGACATCCACACTGTTTTCCATTGTGCCACTGTCTGAACCTCCATGCTGCTGCTGTGCTGCTGCCATGGTCCCTCCACACTGTGTCATTGTGCCACTGCCTGACCTCATGCTGCTGCCGCCAGAGACCTCCGCTCTTCAGTCATTGTGCCAACTCTGTGGCTTTTCCTCCTGTTTTGCCACCTCCAGAATGTTCATTGTCCACTGCCTGATCTCATGTCCCAGATCTCATGCTGCTGCTGTTCGTGACCGGTCCACACTGTATCATTAGCCACTCTGTGGCCTAATACAGTTTTAGCGGCCTCCTCCAGAATGTCATTGTGCCACTGCCTGACCTAATACTTGCTGCCGTCGGACCTCCACACAGTGTGATTGTGCCACTCTGTGCCAATACTGTTTTGCCACCTCCAGAATGTCATTGTCCACTGCAGACCTCATGCTGCGGCTGTTGTGACCCCACACTGTTGATGTGCCACTCTGTGGCTTCCTCCTGTTTTGCACCTCCAGAATGACATATGTGCACTGCCTGACCTCATGCTGCTGCCGCCGTGACCCTCCGATCTCAGTCATTGTGCCACTCTGTGGCTTCTTCCTGTTTTGCCCGCCTCCATAATGCCATTGTGCCACTGCCTGACCCATACTGCTGCCCGCTGTGACCTCCACACTGTTGATTGTGCACGCTGTGCCTAAATACAGTTTTGCCGCCTCCAGAATTTCATTGTGCCACTGCTGATCTCACAACTGCTGCCGCCCGTGACCTCCACACTTGTATTGTGCCACTCTGTGGCCTAATACGTTTTGCCGCCTCCAGAATGTCATTGTGCCATCTGCCTGATCTCATGCTGCTGCTGTCGTGACCTCCACACTGTACATTGTGCCACTCTGTTGGCCTAATACTGTTTTGGCCGCCTCCAAATTCATTGTGCCACTGCCTGAACCTCATACTGCTGCCGCTGTGACCTCCACAATGTGTGATTGTGCCACTCTGTGGGCCTAATACTGTATTTGCCACCTCCAGAATGTCATTGTCCACTGCCTGATTCTCATACTGCTGCCACCGTGACCCTCCACACTGTGTGATGTGCCCACTCGTGGCCTAATACTGTTTTTGCCGCCTCCCAGAATGTCATTGTTGCCACTGCCTGAATCTCATACTGCTGCCACCGTGGACCTCCACACTGTGTGATTGTGCCACTCTGTGGCCTAAAACTGTGTTGCTGCCTCCATAAAGTTCATTGTGCCACTGCCTGAAATCTCATGCTGCTGCCACCGTGACACCCTCCACACTGGTGTGATTGTGCCACTCTGGTGGCCTAATACTGTTTTTGCCGCCTCCAGAATTGTCATTGTGGCTACTGCCTGACCTCATACTGCTGCGTCGTGACCTCCACACAGTGGTGATTGTGCCACTCTGTGGCCTAATACTGTTTTTGCCACCTCCAGCATGTCATTGTCCACTGCCTTACCTCATGCCTGCTGCTTTGTGACCTCCACACTTGTGATTTGTCCACTCTGTGGCTTCCTCCTGTTTTTCTGAGTCCCCTCCAGAATGTCATTGTGCCACTGCCTGACCTCAAGCTGCTGCCGCCGTGACCTCCGACTCAGTCATTGTGCCACTCTGTGGCTTCTCCCTGTTTTGCCACCTCCAGAATGTCATTGTGCCACTGCCTGACCTCATGCTGCTCCTCCGTTACCTCCCTCCTCATCATGTGCCACTCTGTAGCTCCCTCCTGTTTGCCACCTCCAGAATGTCCATTGTGCCACTGCCAGACCTCATAGCTGCTGCCGCCGTGACCTCCGCTCTCAGTCCCATTGTGCCACTCTGTGGTTTCACTCCTGTTTTGCCACCTACATAATGTAATTGTGCCCACTGCCTGACCTCATGCTGCTGCCGCCATGACCTCCGCTCTCAGTCATAGTGCCATTCCTGTGGCTTCCTCCTATTTTGCCCACCAACAGAATGCTTGTGCCACTGCCTTGACCTCAATGCTGCTGGGCATTCCGCCTCACCTCCACACTCTGTCACTAATGTTGCCAACCTGAGCTCTCAGCCTAGTTTTTTCCAAGCTTATTGCCTGGCATGACTTTAACAGGCAACATACCTGCTTCAGTTTTTTTGGTCAGTTTGCCCTACTTAAGTACAAACGTATAAAGCTGTGCACATCCTAAAATATACTCTGAAAAACGCAAGCATAGGTGCACACTGAAAGGCAATAGCATACATCTAACACAAATATCAGTGGCACACTGATATTTGTGTTAGATGTTTGCCCTCTTAAGTGGCCAGGGAATTTTATAGTGAAGCGATTCTAAAAGCGGGGGCAGTCATCTGCGTGTCATACTAAAACACAACATTGTATGAAGACCAAACCAGCTCCCTCTGCAAATTTAAGCATGGCACAATGTGTCTACAGCTCTTGCAGCCTGGAAATAGCTGCTTTTTAGACGCGATTCAGTGCCGAAGTAATTCGGAACGAAACAAATATTTTGTCCGGAAAGTTCGCGAAGTACGAATCGAATTTTTGAGAAATTCGCCCATCTCTATTTATAACTAGAGATGGGCGAATCGATTCTAACAAAGTGGACTTTGTTTAGAATTTCAGGAAAACTTCGATTCTGCACAAAATAGAAGTTTGGGTAATACGCGGGAACGAAGTGTGTTTTGTATTGCTAAAATGGCCGCATGACATGGGAAGAGAACTCTGGGAGGAAGAAAGGAAGACCCTAAGTGACATGTGCAGACATGAAGCCTATCAGAGACCGGCGGGCTTCTGTGACGTCACAGCACTATAAGTACGGACACCATGCTCGCTCCTCACACTGCACTCGTTGTGCCCTGACATAAGCGGCTGCTGCAGGAGCAGCACAGATCTCACACAAAGGAAATTGCTTTTAACAGTGAATTTGGGGCTGGGGGTGTGTCACTGCTTTTATCAGAGACTGCTCCTCTTCCATTATCATTTTGATTCAGTTTGTGGGGTATTGTAATTCAAGTCAAGGGTGGGTCTAATTCTGCCCCATATACATTTTAATTTCATCTGGTCATTTCTGGAGCGCAGTGAATATCCAAGGGTTATTTAAGCCTGTTAGTGTTTTACACAACTAAATTTTTCCTGGTCATTTGTGGAGCGCATTTTATATCCAAGCTTTAATTAAGCCTGTTTGTGCTTTGATATTCAGTAAAATACGCAGAGTTTTTAAACACCGCATACGAGTACATTTTCCCTGGTCATTTCTGGTGCGCAATTTATATCCAAGGGTTAGTTAAGCGTGTTTGTGCTTTTATATTCAGTAAAATACACAGTGTTTTTAAACGCCGCATACGATACAATTTTTCCTGGTTTTTTCTGGAGCGCAATTTATATCCCAAGGGTTTTAAATTAAGCGATTTGGGGCTTTTATTATCAGTAAATACACAGTGTTTTTAAACGCCACATACGAGAACATTTTTCCTTGTTATTTCTTCAGCGCAATTTATATCTAAGGGTTAATTAAGCGTGTTTGTGCTTTTATATTCAGTAACATACACAGTGTTTTTAGACGCCACATACAAGAAAATTTTTCCTGGTCATTTCTGGAGCGCAATTATAATTCAAGGGGGTTTAAATTAAGCAGTTTGTGCTTTTATATCAGTAAAAAAACACAGTTTTTATAGATGCCACATACGAGTAAATTTTTCCTTATCATTTCTGGAGCGCAATTTATATTCAAGCTTTAATTTAGCGTTTGTGCTTTTATATTCAGTAAAATACACAGTGTTTTTAAATGCCACATACGAGTACATTTTTCCTGGTCGGTTCTGGAGCGCAATTTATATTCAAGGGTAAATTAAGCGTGTTTGTGCTTTTATATTCAATAAAATACACAGTGTTTTTAAACGGCACATACGAGTAAATTTTTCCTGGTCATTTCTGGAGCGCAATTTATATTCAAGGGTTAATTAAGCAAGTTTGTGCTTTTATATTCAGTAAAATACACAGTGTTTTTAAACGCCATATATGAGTAAATTTTTCCTGGTCATTTCTGGAGCGCAATTTATATCTAAGGGTTAATTAAGCAAGTTTGTGCTTTTATATTCAGTAAAATACACACTATTTTTAAACACCACATACGAGTAAATTTTTCCTGGTCATTTCTGAAGCGAAATCTATATCCAAGGGTTACTCAAGCCTGCTAGTGTGTTCATTTGGAGTCAAATACAGGGTGTGTATTTATCATATACAGATACCTCCCTTAAACAGAGTCTGTAAATTATTGCACACACAGTATGTCAGAGAGAGAGGTGGCAGGCTCTTCACATGCGAAGGGCAGTGGCACAAACATTCCTGGAGCAGGCACAGGTCGCAGCACAGTAAGGGGACGTCGCAGCAGGGGTGACTCGGTGAGTCTAGAACTGCCGGTGTCATCAAGCGGCCGTGTGCTGACCAGCAACCCAAGGGTTCTTGATTGGTTGACTAGGCCATCCACTTCCTCCCAGATGACATCTGACAACCCCAGCCAAGAGTGGGTGGGAACATAGGACACAACCATAAGTTGGCATGGCCCGGGAGCGGGTCAGCGGCCCTTACCTGTCCTCAACCCGCCTCTGTCCCTTCCGTTTCCCTCAGCCAGAGATCTACTATGTGATCTGGGCTCAGCGCCATTATACAGTGAGGATGAACAATTTGAGGACAGTCAGCAGCTACTTGGCAGCGAAGATGTGGGGCCGACATCCCCTGCTTCTTGCAGTAGGTGGCAAAGTATGGATGTGGAGAGTGGCATGGGAGGCCTTTCAGTGCCTGTTGCTTGTAGCCCGCAGCTCCAGGATGCAGAATGTCAGGACGAGGAAGTTACTTGTGTTGATGATGATGATGACGACATTGCGGATCCAACGTGGTCTTTTCAGCAGAATTTGCTTGGGGGCCCTTAAATCACTGGACGGGGTAGGAAAACGAGGGTTTTTGGGGTCAGAAAGGGGTCCCCCCTAAAAAAGGGGAAAGGGGGGTGGTCGCAAAAGGGTCGGGTTTTGAGATTATTACGCCAGCCACCGTTTCAGGGGAAAAAAAACCCCGCTCCTTGCTTTTTCGCCGTCGAAAAGGGCCCCCGGATCTCTAAAAGCCTTTTTCGAGAAAGGGCCTTGATTCCCCCAGCGTTTTTCTTATGCCCCCTTTTTCCCTAAACGAATCAAAAGGGGGAAAGAATTTTTTTAGGTTTTTAACCCCCCAACAACTGTTAGCCCACTTTGCAGTAAATGCTTTAGTTAAAAATGGAGGCAACACTTGACTAAAAATTTCACACTGACCCAGGGTTTCCCCAACCCTTTTCACCCCCTTTTGGTCTCCGCCCCCTTCCCTTTCCCCCGGGCCACGTCCCAAGCTTTTCCTCAATCCCCTTGTCCTTCGGGCGTCATAGAAGGTTTCCACCCCCTTCCCTTTTTCCACCCTCCACCTTGGGCCGGTTAAAACCAGAAACCAAACCAAAAACCCAAAACCTCCCCTTTCTCCTTCTACCATTTGGGGGAACCTGCACCCCGTACAACCCGGCCAGTGTAGCAGCCAGTCCCTTCTACCGGTTTTGGGGGGAGCAGAAAAAAACACGGAAAACCCAAAAAAAAACCCCAAAAACCCAAAGCGGGAATTGGAAAATTGCCAGGCTTTTGGCCTTTTGGAAATTTTTTCCCTTTTCCCCTTTTGGGGACACGAGGGGTTTTCCCCCAGGGTCATGGCCCTTCCCTTTGCCCCCCAATACCAGAGGGCGACCCAGGTTTTTTCTTTTCAAAAAAAACCCGGGCCCCTGCCCTGGCCGGGCCACTTGTCATCAAAATTTTTAAAGGGCTTTGGTTTCTGTACTTGAGTCCGGCAAAGTCCATCGGGGACCACCCGTTTAAAGGATATAACCCAGGGCCCAAAGGGCCCACAATATCTCTGTGATGTCACTGGGTTGAGGGGTTTTGGGAGGGTTTTGGGTGAAAACGGGGCTCTCAAGGCTCGGGGGCCACGCCCTTAAAAAACCGCGGGGCAGGTTTCCCAGGATTTTTTCCCCCCAAAAAGGTCCCGGGTTTTGCACCCACGTCCCCAAAAGGGAATAAACCGGGGGGCCGTGTAAAATTTAAAATTTTTGGCTTGGGGGGGGTGGCAAAAACAAAATTTTTCCGGGAGCGGGGGAGGGTCTTTCCGAACGTTTACCGAGCGTTTGGACTGGGGGACAAGAACCTTTTTGCCGGGGCAAGGGGTGTGGATAAGGTTTTCAAATTCTTGGCCCCCTTAAGTTTGGGTAGGGGGCTGGGGGCACACCCTTTTCCCTTTGGCCCAAAACTAGGGAACCTTGTGTCCAAAAAAATTTTTAAAAATTTTCACAAACCCCGGGGTTGGGGAATTGCCTGCGGGGGAAGGGCTCGGGAAATAAAGCTCCCATTTTCCAAACCGTTCGCAACCAACCCTCGGCCTCCCGGGTAAACTGAAACATTGTTGACGTGGCAACACCGGGAAAAAACTCCCCCACCCAAATTTATTCCCAGGGGGTTGTGGCGGGCAGGGGAAAAAATTCCCAAATTTACCCCAATAAAAAGTGCAACCAAGGGCCCGGGAAAAAGCAGGGTGCAGCCCCTGGGGGGTTTTGGGAGCCACTGAGAGTGGGGGGGAGGTGAAAAAAAAAAAAAAAAACCCCCCGGGGAAAACCTTTTTCCTTGCCGGGTTTTGAAAAAAGCCACCCAAAATTTGGTCAGTGCAAACAATCCCCTTGTCAGCATTAGCATTGTGGTGATTTTTATTCGGGAAACGATGGGTTGGGGGGCCCACTCTGAAACTTTCGGCCCCCCCAGCGATGGAGGGGGGGAAGGGGGACATTTATGGGGAAACCGGAGCCTTTCCCCCTTTCGAATCCGGGGAAGGCCCGCAGTTTCACAACTTTACCCGGTTTCTTTTAGGCAGTGGTTGGGGTTCGGGGCTAGTGCAAGGGGGCCCCTTTAAAGCTCTCGGGGTGCATCATCTGAGGCCAAAATCGGGCGGTGTTGAAGCGGGCCGGGGGAAAGCGGGGGAGGAGGGTAAAAAGGTTTTTTTCCTGGACCCCGACTTTTAAAAATGCCCTGCCTTGGAAAGAGGTTGGCCGGATTTGGGGCGGAGGAGGAAGTTTAAAGGAAGTTTCTTTTGCTATTTGGCCCCCAAACCCAGAGGTTTGGGAAATAAAGGGGCTCCCTCTCCCCATAAAGGGGGCTTGGATCCCTCCATTCCTCCAACAGGGACCCACCCCATTGGGCATTAAAAACTGAAAAACCCAGTTTTGGGTGGCCACCCCCTCGACCCCCCGGTTCCCAAACAAAAAATTTCGAAAATTTTCTTCCCCCCAAACCCCAAATGGGAGAGAAAAAATGCGGGAAATTTTTTGGGGGGAAAACCCCCTGATTGTTTCGCGGGAACATCGTTAATTTTTGTTTTTCACGTTTTTTAAATTTTTTCCGGGGGAACCAATGTCAGAAACTGCCCGCAGGGGAGTGCCATGAAAGCTGCAGGGGGCCAGCAGCAGAAAGAAATTGGGGCGGGAAGGGGCCCTTTTTTTTGGTTTGGACCCCCGGGCAATCCCTATTTACCCCTCCCCAAACGCATGTAATGCAGGGAACACATTGGGGGACAAAAAACAGAAAAACGGCTTAAAGAATGCGGCACACTATCTTGCTCCAACACCTTTTTTTTTTGGTATGTTGCGGACCCTTTTCGATTTTCTGGGTATCCAAAAGGGATAAATTTGGCCCGAGTTCGAAACCAGCCAAGGGGGTTTTTGTCCTTCCCACAGCCACGTCTTTATCTGGCGGCCCTTCCCGCACAGCTGGGGGAAGTAAATTACAGACAAAAAAAACCCGGCTTTCCACGGAAAAAATGGGATCTTTTGGGGGAATTTCTTTCCAAGATAAAATCGGCTTTGGAAATCTCAAATTTTTGGGTTTTGGCCCCAAAAAATTGCGGGAAGGCCCACCAAAAAAATTTGTGGTCTACTTCACTTTCCCTCTTAAAAACAAAAAAAGGGTTTTCCCTTTTAAAAAATTTTTTTTTTTAAAAATGACATTTTCTTTCTGAAATTTTTTTATTCTCATTTCCCCAAAAATTTTCATTTTGCTGGTTTTTGCGGTGGGGGAGACTGTAAAAACTTTAAAATTTGTAAAAGGGGTTTTCATGAAAAAACGTATTCCTTTACTCTCTTCATTTTTAAATTTTTTTTTGCATTTTCAATGGTTTTTGGGGTCATGGTGCTGGGGATACAGCTTTTAGTCAAGGTCCCCTTTGGAAAAAGAAAAAGTTGCTTTAAATGGGGAAAATTTTTTTCCCCACAATTATTTTAAAAAGGGGTGAAAGTTTATTTTTATTAAATTTTTGGGGCATGCTTTCTGGAAAATGCACTACCCGGTTTTCCCATTTTAAAAAAGTGGGTTTTAACAAAACTTTTTTCTTCACAATTTTTAAAAAGGGGGGGCAAAAAAATGGTTCAGGGTTTTGGGGAATTTTTTTAGGGCATATTTAAATGTGAAATACACTATATTACAGGTTTAAATTTTAAAAAAAAGGGGGTTTTCCCAACAAAACATTTTTTCACCCAATTTTTCAAAAAAGGGGGCTCAAAAGGGGGATGTTTTGAAATTTAGGGGCATGGGGGCTATCCAAAAAAAAAGGGGAAAAGGTTTTTACAAGGTTTTAAAGGGGAAAATATTGCAAAAAAAGGAAAATTGTTTTTGCAAGATCTTTTTAAAATAGGGGAGGGAAATTTCCCCGTATGAGGAAAAAACCCCTTTAATTTCAATTTAAAAAAAAAAAGGGAAAAAAAGACGTGGGGATTCCAAACCCTTTTTTTTCAATGTTTTTCCCCGAAATTTAAAATACTAAAAAAAAAAATTTTATTGAAAAAAATTTGGGTGTACATATTTTTCCCCTAAATTGTACAAGGGAGGTACAAAGGGAAAACCCTTTAATTTGAATTTTAGGTTATTTTTAGAGGAAAATTTGGGTTTTTGGGGCACATTTCGGGCCCCCCCAAGAAAAAAAGAGAAATTTTTCCCCCAAGCGTGAGTAAAAATTTTGGGGAAAAACAAACCAGAAAAAGGGGAAAAGGGGGGAAACAGGGGCGCAACCCCAGCTTTTCCAAAAAAACTCAATTGGTCTGCACTTTTTATTGGGGGGGGCAAACACTTCCCTAGAGGCAGAAAAATTTTTTCAAGCCGGAGGTTTTTTTGGGTCCACTTCCCTTTCCCCACTTTGCTTCCCGCCACCAACCCGTTTTCATTGCTGCCCCATAAGGGGAATTTTTGCCGTTTTTAAGGGGTGGGTGGACCCAAACCTGGGCTTCCAAACCCCCACCCCCCTGTAAAATCGGGGCCCCGCTAGCTGAAACCCCCGCGTGTTAAAAGTTTATGAACACCCCCCCTGGGGTTCATTTACAACCCCCTGTTAAAAACGGGCCCCCGCTAAAATTTTAAACCCGGTGGTTTAATAGATATGGGGCACCAGCCCTTGCTTTTTTACCCCAAACCCCCTGTAAGTTTGGGCCCCCCAGCTGAAACCCGCGTGATCCACGTTTTTCAGCCCACCCCCCCTTGAAACAGTAAAATTTTTCCCCCCCAACCCACTTTACAGTAGAAAGCAGGATTTTTTTAGGGGCCTTTCCCCCGTTGACCACTGGGGGGCAACCCCTTTCGTTTTGCTTCACCCTTCTAAAGTAAAGGTTTGGGAACAATGTCACCAGTAGAATTGCAAATAGTTAGCAGCAGAGTATTGGAAAACAAGTATTTTTTTTTTAAAATAGTTTTATTTTCCCTTTTTTGGGGCAATTTTTTGTGAAGGTTACCTAAAAGGGGACCTGTAAGGGTTTTTTGGGGCATGGGTGCGTTACAGGATTTGGAAAAACAATGTCCAAATTTTATAAAATACTGCTTCAAAGACTTCTTTCTTCCCCAAATTTTTTAATTGTGGGTCAAGCAGGGTTTGGGGGGTCCTTGCTTTCGGTCCAGGGGGAGGGGTTTTTGTCAAAAGTCCAGTTCAACTAAAAAAAGGTGGTTTCAAAGGGTCCTTTTTTTGTAACCCTTTTAAACTGTTTGGGGCAGCAGGTTTTCAGGGGCCTGCTTTTTGGGACAAGGGGATGAAAGGGCCCAAAGGGGCCGTTTTAAAATAAAAAAGGTGGTTTTAAAGACTCCTTTTTCCGGCCCCTTTTTTAATTTGGGGTCATTTTAGGTTTTTTGGGGGTCATTTCTGGGGGCCTGGCCCCGGAATAAATCAATGTCCTGTTCAAAAAAAAAAATGGTGGTTTTAAAGGGCTTTCCTTTTTCCCGGGATTTTTTTTAAACTGTGGGGAAGCGGGGTTTTTAGGGGATGCGCCGGGCCCGGACAGGGGAAGGGCCCAAAGTCCCGTTTTAAACCTTTAAAAAGGTGGGTTTTTAAAGGGCTCCTTTTTTCCCGCACTTTTAATCTGTTTTTCGTCATACAGGTTTATTTTGGGCATCCCGCGGGCCGGGGCAGGTTTTAAAACAATGGGCCTTTTAAAATAAAATGGGGGGTTCAAAAACCCCCCCCCCTTTTTTTTCCGGGGATTTTTAAATCTGTTTGGGGGCAGGGCAGGTTTTAAAGGGGCAAGCTGTGTTCCCCGGACAGGTATAGTCAATGGGCCAGTTCAAAATAAAATGGGTTCAAAAATCCTTTTTTTCCCTACCTTTTAATCTGTGGGTCATCAGAAAAGGTTTTTTTAGGTCCCTTTCTTTGGGAAAGGGGCAGGGATAGTCAATGTTTCCCTTTTAACTAAAATGGGGTTTTTAAAGGGGTCCCTTTTAACGGCACATTTTTTTAAACTGGGGGTCATGCAGGTTTGGGGGTTTAAAGCTGTGGCCCAGGGGCGGGAATAGTCAATGTCCAGTTCAACTTAAAAATGGTTTTTCAAAAGGGCTCCTTTTTTTCCCCGGGACTTTTTAATTGTGGGGGGCATAACCCGGGTTTTTTTTGGTTTATACTGCGGTCCAGGACAGGTATAGTCAATGTCCAGTTCAACTAAAATGGTGGTTCAAAGACTCCTTTTTCCGTCCACTTTTAATCTGTGGGTCAGACAGGTTTAAGGTCCATTGCTGCGGTCCAGGACTGGTATAGTCAATGTCCAGTTCAACTAAAATGGTGGTTCAAAGACTCCTTTTCTGGCACTTTTTAATCTGTGGGTCAGACAGGTTTAAGGGTCATGCTGCGTTCCAGGACAGTGATAGTCAATGTCCAGTTCAAGTAAAATTATGGTTCAAATAATACTGCCTTCTGGCACTTTTTAATTTGTGGGTCATGCAGGTTAAAGGGTCATGCTGTGGTACAAGACAGGGATAGTGAATAGTCTGTGACTTTTTTTCTGTGACTCTTGTTGCCCAATTGTGTTGCCTAAAATGTAGCACGTATCCAGTTCACTGTTGTAGATGTTAATTCCAGCTTCTCCAGCCCTGTTTGGGTGTAAGAATGAAGGTGTTGTTCCTATTCTATAGACTTTAATGGTCATTGGCGATAATCTGTTATCGACAATCGGAAATCGTCATGATAATTGCCGACATCGGCGAAGAGAGACGGAATCCATAGTTCTCTATGAGAACTGTGGATTACTGTAATGGCTGGCACGGATTCCAGCCGTATTGCAGCGCATTACGGCACGCCATACGGCTGGAATCCATGCCCGAAATAAGCCGTGTGAACGGCCCCTAAAAGGGGGAATGTATATTGTTGAATCTCTGGGGGCCAATTGGTGAGCTCCTGAATAGGGTGTGTACCTAAGATGATATAAAAGGAAATGAGCTAGACCACATGGGACCGGACCTCTATCCCCTGATGAAGCCATTTAGTTGGTGAAACATGTTGGGGAGGTCAGGCATGACATTTTAATTTGTGATTTCTCACCTCTTTCTATAGTGTCACCCGCTGAAGAGGGTCTCACAAGGAAACATTATATGTCTTATGTCCATTGGATTAGGGATGACTGCCCAAGTGGGATGTTTTGGATCACTTATTGGAGTTAGTAAATCACTGTATATATAAGGTTCCCCTGTTAATAGGTGGTGTACCACCAGACTTGAGAATAGAAAAGGAGTTATTCCTTTACAATTAGAAAGGGATAAATTGAGAGGTTAGAAGTCAGGTTTTTAAATAGTGTGTATAGAGGTTAAGTGTTATACATAATAAAAGTTACGTTTTAGTGCTTTATAGATTGAGAACTGATAGAGTTTAAGTTTGCCTATGGCAAAATAGTAAACATAGTTGTCATACATGTCGAACTTGGAGTTCAAGTCCATAAGTGAGGAGTTGATGCTGAGGGTTTTATTGGGGTGAGGAGCAGATGCTAAGATCAGCCTCTAAGGCCATAGTGTAAATTCCCAGAGAAAAAGGCCTTCTGGGTGACAGGAGGATGATGCTTGGGTGACAGGAGGATGATGCTCGGATATATTTGTCATGCTTGATTAATAAAACAGTGGAGTTCCACCTGGATCGTCTGACTGTTGTATAAACAACCCTAAAATTGTCCACTGTCAAACCTATTTTTTAAAATGTAGTTTTAATTTTTCATGTCCCCATCTGTATAAAAAAAAAAATAACTGATAATTTGCAGTTTTCAAAGCGACCACTTATCTTAACTATGAATTAACAATTCCAACTGCAAAAAATTGCTTCTCAGCAGTTATGTTGCAATACTCATAGGCAGAATTACATTGGTAATAGGTAAGACCACTTTTGACAAGCTGGGGTCAGATAAAACAGGACACCTCTGAGGACAGTTTTATTGCATACAGCTCATTTTCTCACAATGATCTTTGCACATGTCACAAGCATGGCCAAAACACTCTCTTTTAGAAGTCAACAGGTCTTTTTTTGATACAAGTTTATGTCCAAGTGACTTACAGCATTATGTTAGGCAGTGTGGTTCCCCCATAATCAAGTAAGTAAGCAAAAAAAGAATAATAACAATACAAGAGAACAAAGACACATAAAAATGGCAGTGTATTGTTCTCATTATAACACAAATAAATGGGTTTCCTTCAATATTAAAGCTTTGACCTTCACTGGGAGGATTTCTACTTGGTGAGCTGTTAACAAGTCAGCTTCCTTGTTTATTTAATCTGTCTGATAATCATGTATATGAGCATCATTGTAGTTTATTCTTGTATACTCCAATAAATAAACTTACATCTTGCTGTTTGTCTGACAAACTTGTAGCTCAAAAATATCTGTAGCTTTGTTTGGAATTTATACTTCAATTTCACCAGGTTGCTGAGGTTTCAAATATTTTACTTCAGTTGCTGATTGTAACTCTTTAAAATTTATTGAAATTCATTTTGTGGTCTGTCAAACCGCAAGATTTATTGTTATATTGTCCAAACAAACCAGAATACTTTAATGAGATACAGTGTTATTGATTAAAGCAAGGGTCAGCAAATGAAGGGCTTGATGCTGCGCTAAAACTGATTGTATTGCAGAGGTTTTGCAAATAACAGTTTTGCTTCTGCACTTTAAATATAACATTTCCTGATACAATATATAAATTTGAATCTGTTTAAATAAAACTCTTTACATACAGGTACCCAATACTGTTGATGTGAAAGTTAAAAAAATATTGAATCTAATGGTAAATGGGTCCAATGTAAGGAATAATATCAATATGAGACAGGGACACCACTTAGTGATTGTAATGACAGTGTGTGTTTGTGTGTGTGTGTGTGTGTGGTGTGTGTGTGTGTGTGTTGTGTGTGTGTGTGTGTGTGTGTACACATAGCTGGAACAAACAGTTGAAACTAGAAGTTTATATACACTATATAAAAAGAGACATATGCATGTTTTTCTCACTATCTGATATGAAATCAGAATATATCTTACCCTTTTTAGGTCAATTAGGATTACCAAAATTATTTGTATTCGCCAAATACCAGAATCATGAGAGAGAATTTTAAAGATATTTTTATTACTTTCTGCAAAGTCAAAAGTTTACATACATTTCATTAGTATTTGGTAGCATTGCCCTTCAACTGTATGACTTGAGTCAAACATTTTGAATATCCTTCCATAAGCTTCTCACAAAAAGCCCATTTTGGCCCATTCCTCCCAGTCCTGACCGAAGGAATGTTTGTAGGTCACATTGCTCGCGCCTGTCTTTTCAGCTTTGCCCATACATTTTCAATAGGATTGAGATCAGGGCTTTGTGATGGCCACCAAAACATTGACTTGGTTATTCTTAAGCTACTTTGTAACCAGTTTGGCAGTATGCTTCAGGTCATAGTCCATTTGAAAAACATTTTTGAAAAAAAATAAACATAGTTGCACACTGGTGCGGCTGTAATACACATACTGTCACGGCACACGTTGTTGCTGTGGAGGAGCAAGGTGCTACAGGGGTTAATCACTCCAGTCGGGGGACACGCCCAGGGAGAAGCCTGGCTGATAGGAGTGACAGCTCGGCTTCATATCAGCTCAGAGGGTGTGTCGCTCAGACCAATAGAGGAGCCCGGAGGCTGTACCAATCAGCTGCTGGGGCTGTGTCCGGGCGGCTTATTTAAACTGGCTCAGTTTGGATTATCTTTGCCTGTGAAAGGTTACCCTTCGTGTTTCTCCTGGTTTCCCGTTTGCTTGTTTGCTCTGTTACCCTGACCTCGGCTTGCTTCGTCACCTCGTTCTCGTCCTCTGATTCTGTACTGCGTTACCTCCTGGTTTTGACCCTTGGCTTGTATTACGTTTTTCTCTTGGTTTCCGATTTGTGGCTTTGGCGTACCTGTACCGTTATCGACCCGGACTGTTGACTTCGCGTTTCCCTGACGGCCCTGCACGTAGTAGAGTAGGGACTGTCGTCCAGTTGGGGTCTGCCATTTAGGGCAGCATGTCAAGTAGGCAGGGACAGTGGGCTGGGTGGCAGTCAGGGCCCACTGCACCTCCACTGACGTGACACATACATATTCCAATATCAGTGGCACACTATAAACTAGATAAACTATTAAAGGGGACATAGGAATTTTTGAAAAAGCATTTCTGCTATCTAGGATATTTGAAACATTTTGGAGGTTCTTAGTTCACATTTTTGATCAAAACTGCTTAAGCCACCTCCGAAACGCCAAAAGGACCTCAAAGGCAGATGGTCCTACACTATTGTTACCTCTCCTGGACTCTGTTCAGACTTCCATTCTTCAGGGAGTGAAGGCACCAACTTAGCAGAATAGCAGAAATGCTTTTTCAAAAATTCCTATGTCCCCTTTGATAGTTTCTCTAGTTTATAGTGTGCCACTGATATTGGAATATGTATGTATATTACAGCCGCACCAGTGTGCACCTATGCTCATTTTTTCAAAAATGTTTTTTGATGTGCAAAACCATATATTGTTTGTCTGTATAGGGAGGAGTGGCTGCCTCCAATTTGGTTTTTTGCACTCCACCCACCTGCACAGGTTTTTAAATCAGTGCAGTGTGTTCAGAAGTTGGTGCCTTCACTCCCTGAAGTATGGAAGTTTGAACAGCGTCCAAGAGAGGTAACAATAGTGTAACATTAGTGTAGGACCACCTGCCTTTGAGGTCCTTTTGGCATTTCGGAGGTGGCTTAAGCAGTTTTGATCAAAAATGTGAACTAAGAACCTCCAACATTTTTCATATATCCTAGATAGCAGAAATGCTTTTTCAAAAATTAATATGTCCCCTTTGATAGTTTCTCTAGTTTTTAGTGTGACACTGATATTGGAATATGTATAGTCCATTTAAAATACCCATTTCCGCCCAAGCTTTAAATTCCTGGCATATGTCTTCATATGTTGCTTCAGTAATACCACATAGTATTCTTTCCTCATGATGAAGTGAGCCAATCCCTCCTGCAGCAAAACAAGACAACTGCTACCACCACCGTGTTTCACAGTTCAGATGGTGTTCTTAGTTTTCCAAGATTCTCCCTTTTTCCTCCAAACATAACGATGGTTATTATTGCAAAACAGTTAAATTTTAGTTTTGTCAGACCACAGGACATGTCTCCAAAAATGTAGGTATTTACTCCTGTGTGCATTTGCATAAAAATAATCTGGCTTTTATATGTTTCTTTTTGAGTAATGGCTTCTTCCTGGCAGAGTGGCCATTCAGCCCATGTTGATGCAGTACTTGTTTCACTGTGCATGACACAATGTTACCAGTTTCTGCCAGCATCTTCACTTGGTCTTTTGCTTTTGCTATTGGGTTTATATGCACATGTTGGACCAAAGCACGTTAATCTCTGAGACACAGAACCCGTCTCCTTCCTGAGCGGCATGATGGCAGGACATTTCTTGTTTGTACTTGCATATAATTGTTTGTACAGATGAATAAGGCACCTTCAGATATCTGGAAAGGATGAACCAGACTTGTGCAAGTTCAAAATTCTCTTCCTGATATTTTGACTGATTTCTTTACACTTTCCCAAGATGTTACACACAGATTCATTGTGTTTCTGGTGTGAATTAAAATACATCCACAGGGGAATCTCTATTTAACTAAGATGTTGCCAATAAACCTATTAGCTGCTTCCAAAGACATTACATCATCAAATGGATTGTCCTAAATTGTTTAAAGGCATTGTAATCCTAGTTTATATAAACTTTTGACTGAGAAAGTAGTAAAAATGCCTTAAACAATTCTCTCTGTCATTATTCTGGTATTTGGCAAATATAAATAATTTTGGTATTTCTAACTGACCAAAAATTGGTAAGGTTTATTCTGATTTCATGTCTGAAAGGAAGAAAAACATGCATATGTGTCATTTTATACAGTCTATGTACATTTCTGGTTTCAACTGTATATAAAACACATAGATGGAGCTAAAACCCACATAGACATTGAACTAGTGGAACATTAAAAATGCATTACTGCTATGCCTTATATCTGAAAAACATACATTGAGTGCGCAGTTTGATCAGGTTGTGAATGACCACTTAACGCGTCAAGTCAGCCTTATCAGGTATGTCCCTAACTCTATGAGTACTCTGTGGGGCAAATCTACCATACATTCATGGCTTGACTCCATTCACATTTTAAGAGCCTTATGCAGTCAGGTGAGAGGAGTATGTGACTAAGATAGAAGCAGTACGTGGGCATACGCAATTTGATCAGACTGTGCCTTTTTTCATGTACAAAGCAGAGCAGTAATGCAATTCAAATGTTCCAATGATTACTATGTTATTTTGTTGGCTGTGTACTGCTGTATTTGGTGCTTGAGAATTTACAACAGTGTGTACTACCATCTATGCAAATTGCAAATGGATGTGTGAGCTAACTTTCTTAGAATATCTTTCTATCTATATATAGTGGAAGGGCAATAGGTGTGGTCATTGATGTGAGGTATGTATCACCCAGGTGGCTGTTCTCAGTGATATAAAAAAAAAACATTAGCATTGTGCCAGTAACAGTATGTTGCTTAACGGTTTTGCTTCTTACCATAGTTCGAGTCTGGGTTTTTTATGGAGTGGCCAGAGAGCCTGGGTGGTAAAGGTCACTCCCTTATTCTGGCCCTTACTAGCTATATAAAAAGCAGCTTTTTTTAGGTCAGAAGGTGTGTGTTTCTGGATCTGGAACCAGCAGCTGTTTGTTACCAGAGTTGTGAGGCTGTACCTAGTCAGTGAGACTGTTCATTTTGTGTTTCTTTTGCCTGAAGAAGAATTAATTATTTTGCTGTTATTCATTATATGCTGATGCCAAACTGTTTTTGAGTTGCAAGACTGTGTTTAAAATAAATTTTATTATTTGGACTAAAAACCCATTCATACATACTCACAAAAGTTAGGGATTTTTGGCCTTTTGATGAAACTTCAGGATGACCATACCATTTCTTGATTTTCTTTTTTTATATGCACTAAAAAGATCCAGATGCTAAAAAATGCACATGTCCAACTGTACTTTTTGCACAATTTGTTGATCTCTTACAAGCAGCTTAATGGTAAAATTCACAAAAGGTGTTTGATCCCTGAATTCTTCAGTAAATATATAGAATCAAATTGAGTTGGGATTTAAACAGTCCTCCTAATCATGCTGATGACATTTTGACATCATGAGATCAAGACAACACATTACAATTAAAAAACAGTATCTCACCATTGCCAGACTTCAAATAGGATGCTCTCAGACAGAAGTGTCCACTGAGCTTAGAGTGTCAGAGTGTCATCAGCAGATTGCAACAGAGATACAGAGAGACGAAGAGTCACAGAAAGGCAAAGAAGTGGATGTCCTTTGGCTACATCACACAATGATGACTGCTTCATTGTGAAATCCTTGCAGAGCCAGCCGATGAGTACCACACAACTTCAAGCACATTTTAGGAAGGTGAGAGACATCCAAGTGTCAAGTCAGACCATTCATAACAGTTTACAATGATTATGAGGATCAGGTGAACAAACCTTCGATAAAATGAAAAAATAGATGTCCAAACTTGCTCAGACAGTACAGACTTCTATTATGAGAGAAGAAACCAGTACAACTACAAAACCAAAAACAAATTTTATCTCATTTGGTGGCAAACAAAATTAAACTACAGAGACTAAACATGATGAACACACAGCAGACTTTGAAAAAAATATTTAGGAACATGCAAAGCAATGGGACGACCAGAGTCCATGAGATGTTGAACGCTCAGCAAGCAAGATCAGATGGCGCCTTTAACAGTCCAACTGTAGACAACTCAAGCAAAACTCAAATGTACTCTCTTCCTTTTCTCCCAGCCCCTAGTCAAAATCCTGAAACCTCTCACGAATTCACTCCTTGGGATATACAGATTAGACAGACAAACCAAACAGTCAGGTTAGACCCAGCCCAGCTGACTCCAGCAAGATCACCTGATGAAGAGGTGAGAATCCCACTTACAACAATCCTTTTTTACCCTACAATCCAAAGGCTTAAAGGCCCAGAAAGCTGTCTGAAATGTTTGCAATGATGAGCCAGATTCCAAACCAGAAGTATTTCCCATGCCTTTTTGTAGAGAAATAAAGAAAATATGGTAGAATTTTGAATGTTCCTGGAAAGACTTAGATGACCTAATACAGGCTAAGGGGAATGATGCTTTTCTGCCAATAATAACAAATGTGATAGGATGCTTTGATGGAGATGAAACCAAGGAATTAGGGGCAGAGTAAATAAAAAGACTGATAAAATGGGGACAGCAAGGTTTTCTTGATCAATCCAAACCTTTAATGGATATGCATCAGAAGAAGGGAGAGGCAGTGAAGAAATTATTATCCAGATTACAACAGAAATAGACTGATTTGGGATATGATACCATCTCTAATATGCAGTAGTACATTTTGGTAACTGTTTTTGTTGATAGATTAAAGAAACCTATACGTGTCAAACAAGAATGGTGTACCTGTAATCCTAGTGTTTTGTTTTACAAGTTGCAAAAGGAGAAAACCAAAGAGACAGACAAACTCTGGTTAGATGCTTGAATTGCAGAGAATTTGGACATTTTAAACAACATTGCCATCTCTTTAGGAAACGTAGAAATCAAGTGTCACCCCACAGAGCTGCTTCCACCACCACCCCTAGCTTCAAACAGTGCATAGGAACAGGCAATCTGGTATCTGGTGCTGTGTCCAGACTAACTATAAAATCTTTTGGCCCTATCCCACTAAGACCTCTGACTATAAAATATGGAAATCCCGTCCCATTCCTGATAAATACCAGAGCTGCCATTAGTGTTATTCACAGCAAACAAACTAACTTGCTTTCAAAAGATAACATTTTTTGTGTAGGTGTAGATGGCTTTCCAGTGTCGACCTCATTGACAAAGCCAGTCCAAGTAGGATTCAAGCCAACTCAGAGCATGCTTGATATGACCATGTGATAGTAAGTGATACCGCCCCTGTAAATTTGTTAGGAGTAGACCTACTTGCTAAAATTAGAGCTTGTATACAATATGAAGAAGTCGGCAGTGTGAAACTGCAAGGGTCGTTGAATGAGGAAGAAATCTGTTTGCTCGCTGATTGCGACTATAATCCCTAGAACATTTTAAAAAATTGACAGTCTGCTCGAACTCATGCCACGAGATTTATGGTCCACAGGTGTGACGGATGTGGGAAGGTTGAATGTCTAACCAGTTAAGGTAGAGTTAAAAGAAGTAGTGCCTCGGCCTCGAAAACCACAATATCCTCTTAGCATTGCACAAATGGATGTAATATCTCATGACATTGATAAACTCTTGGAAAAAGGGGTAATTGTTGAAATGATCTCCCCATGCAAAACATCACTGTTTCACATTAACCCCTTGAGGACCCAGACAGTTTTGGCCTTAATGACACAGCCCAATTTTTGAAATCTGGCATGTGTAATTTTATGTGAGAATAACTTTTTGACACTTTTACCTATCCAGGTGATTCAGAGATTGTTTTCTCTTGACACATTGTGCTTTGAATTACTAAGAAATTTTGGTCCATATAATCCTTGTTTGTTTGTGAAAAATATCAAAATTTCGTGAAAATTTGGAAAAATTTAATTTTCAAAGTTCTAAACTTTCTGTGTGCAAGACAGATAATTATTCACCACAAAATAGTTCATAACCAGCATCTACCTTATGTCTATTGTAGGTTGGCATCATTTTTTAAATGTATTTTTTTTTTTAAGACATTAGGGGGCTTAGAATCTTAGTAGTAATTTCTCACATTTTCAAGAAAATTTCCAATATACAATTTTTTAGGTACCACTCCAGTTCTGACGGGGCTTTGAGGGGCCTGTATGTTAGATACCCCCATAAATAACTCCATCTAAGAAACTAGACACCTTAAAGTATTTACAACAGTGTTTAGAAAGTTTGTTAACCCTTTAGGTATTTCACAGAAATTAAAACAAAGTGGAGGTGAAATTTTTTTTTGCATATTTTCAATATTTATCTACTATTAACTGCAATATGGTAAATGTGACCAGGTAAATGCAACTTAATATCAATTTCCCCAGGTCTGCCATTTTTAGAGATATCCCACATGTGGCCCTAGTGCATCATTTGGCTCAACCACAAGCCTCAGAGCAGGAGGAGTACCTACTGGACATACGGTTTTATTTAGGCGCCATTTCAGGTTTGAGGACACCCTAAGGTGCTAAAACTTAATAAACAACCCTAAAAAGACCCCATATTGGAAACTACACCCTTAAGGAAAATATCCAGGGGTGCAGTGAGTATATCGACCCCACAGGTGATTCACAAATTTTTTATAGCATTAGGCTGTGAAAATTAAAAATATTTTTTTCCAACAATCTGCAATTTTAGCTTAAAATGTTTCATATTTACAAGTAATCCTGGAAAAAAAAAAACACCCCAAATTCTGTTATGCAATTTCTTCCAAGTTCGGCAATACCTTACATATGAGTGTAAACTGCTGATTATTATTTACTATGGGGAATGTATTTCCGACGCGAAATCCGTTGCAAATACGTTGCAAATACGCATCACAAAGTGTGGCATGTATTTGCAATGTAATTACGGAACGGATTTTGCGCCGGAAATACATTACACAGTATGAAGATGAAGAATAAAATGCACTTGTCAAACAAATGAATTACTTAATAAACCGACATAGCCAAGTGCTGGAAAAATTAAATCAATGTATTAATAAATTTTTTACAATAACATTAATGACAATAAATATATTAGCTGCAGAGAAAAAAATATCCCCTACAAAATGTATTGCAAAGTCTGTGAAAATTACACTAATTTTACATCACATAAGCCAATGCAGATGTTAAACAGATGTTAATTTTGGTCTATTGTTTTATTAAATAATGAAGATGTATTTGTTCTTCATTCGCATTGTATTCTATTTTGTATGTCCAGCAAGAGCCAGCACAGCATAGGTCTGGCTGGGACCTGTGGTTCTCCAAGCAGGATTTCTATGTTCCCAGGGCTTAGTTCTGGACGTATTTATGTCCGTAAATACATCACCAACTGAGCCTAAAATAATGACCAAGTAGCTTAGAATGGCTACCAATGGGAAATCCAGACGTATTTACGGTCATTATTTAATAAAACAATAGATCAAAATTCACAACTGTGCAACATCTGCATTGGCTTATTTGATGTAAAATTAGTTCAATTCTCTCCATTTTTAAGACCTGTTCTAGCTATTCTTTCTTTTTTTGGAGAGCTTCTATATATTTGCTTTAATTTTAAACAATCAACTTTTTCTATACATTGCTATGTCTTTTATTGAACTTTGATGTTTCTCTTTATTCATTCATTCATTTGAAAGACAACTCTTTTTGCTATTCACTAACATGTTTAATGATTTTTCGCTGATTTCCAGCCTGTCTAGAATCGTAATACATGTTAGGCACAGTCCTTCTGCGCCTATATCCCGCACTGCGCCTCACACAGTGGCGAGATGCAAGGAACTTTTCACCGCATGTATGAGCGCACCTCCTCGCGCGGTGAATCTTAGGCGCCGTCCTTCTGCGCCTAAGTCCCGCACTGCGCCTCACACACTGGCGAGGCGCAGGGAACTTTACACCGCATGTATGAGTGCACTTCGGGCGCCGACATAAAAAGGCGCAGCTTTCACTTTAAAACGGGCGCACCGACGCGCCGATCTTCATACATGTCGCCCAATATGTACAGGACTGCAATGTCACAAGTCCTGGCAGAATGACCCTTTCCATCCCCTGAAATAATAATATAGCAACATATTAACGACTTGCTCCTCTATTGTCCATCACTTGACCTATGTGTATTTGCATCATTTTCTCTACTTTGATTTTTATACAACAAAGGGTGTAAAACTTCAAAAAGGAAACTGAAGTTTTGTTTTACTATCGTGGTCTTCCTGGGACATTGCATTTCACAAGGAGTACGATACCTTACCACTGAAAGAGGAAAAGCAATAGAGAACATATGTCTACCTAAACCAGTAGCTTCTCTCTGGACATTTTTGGGACTGGTGTCTTGTAGACCATGGATAAGGAATGCATCAGCACTAGTGTTGAGCGATTATTATCGACAAAGTTGAAATCGGCACAGTTTTTATGGTGATCGGATTTTTTAGATCATGCGATAATTTAGGTTAAAATCTGTGCATCATCTATTAAGATCGCGCCTTTTTCAGCGCTTCCTGTAATTTTGGCAGACAGCAAATCAGATTACAGAATAGAGCAGGGTGAGATGTGTGTGCGACGTCATGACTGGGATGTGTATGGTTGCGATTGGCTGGAAAAATCACATTGACCATCGTTTACATAGAACAGCGTTTCCTTTTTCAGCCTCAGTGTCTCTCAGCGTCTCAGAGCAGAAGGACGTGCGCTCTGCTTGTGTCCAAACAGCTCAGCGAAATTATTATATTTCTTCACAGAGAAACCTCTACTTTTTAGCTGTGATCCTTACAATTTAATTAGATTAGAGATTGGAAGATTTTATATAGTTAGGTAGAGAATTTTAAAGGAGCATCTACTGCTGTAAAGTCACGGTGGGGAGCAGAGGGGGGCCCCCGCGGGCGAACACAAAACAAGCTCTATAAAGAATACTGGATAAAGTTCACCAAGACTTAGTGTAGACATTGCAATAGCTTTATTATTAACAGTTTTCTATTGAAATATTTCCTGGATATTGGGCAGCACAGGTTGATAGGTGCCAAAAATACCTTGTAATATCCGAATAAATTTCAGATACGTGCTTTTTGACTTTGGCGCACTACAGCTTTGTTCATTGAGGCACCTTGCACTTAATATTGAATACTGCAAAATTTTTAGTCACCACATTTGAATTGATAGGTCACAAAAAAAATACCTTTTTTTACCCAAAATACATTTCGGGAACGTGTTATTTCACATTGGCCAGGCCAGCTTTTTTGGGTTTAGAAAAAACTTTGGATTTAAAATTTTTGAATAAAAGAAATTTTTTTATCCCCCACGGAAAAAATTGAAAGGGCCAAAAAAAAAACCTTTTTTTAAACCTAAAAAAATTACAAAATACGTTTTTTTTTGCATTTTGCCCATTCCAAAATTTGTTGATAAGCCACCTTGCATTTTAAATTTAAATCCAGAAAATTGGGGGTATTTAACCACGGGTGAATTATATGGGGCCCAAAAAAAATAACCTTTTTAATTTATCCCGAAAAACCTTACGGGATACGTGTTTTTTGCACTTTTTGGCCCAGCCCCAGTTTTGTGATAGAGCCACCTCCTTTTAAATTTAATCCAAAATTTGGAAGTTACCACGGGTAAAATTTGATAGGTCCAAAAAATCCCTTTTATTACCAATACATTACAGATACTTTTTTTTTTACTTTGGGCACAAAAGCTTTGTTCATTGAGGCCCCAAGCACAAAAAAAGGGGAAAAAAGAAATTTTTTTTTAGTCACCACAGGGAATTAAAAGGGTTCCAAAAATACCATTTTTTTAATCCAAATTTACTTTTCAGAAAAACGTTTTTTTTCATTTTTGGGCCCCGGGGGCCAAAGTTTTGGGTTGATAAAACTATTTTGCATTAAATTTGAAATAAAAGAAAATTTTGTAGTCCCCCATATGAATTGATAGGTCCCAAAAAAAATTCCTTTTTATCCAATAAAATTTTCAGAAAGGGTTTTTTTTTCCTTTTTGGGCACGGGCCAAAGTTTTGTTGTTTAAGATTACTTTGCTTTAAATTTAAATTACTGAATTTTGTAGTCACCACAGTGAATTGAAAGGGGGCCAAAAAAACCCTTTTATACCCAAAATTTAAAATTACAGATACGTTTTTTTTTGCACTTTTGCCCGTCCAGATTTTTAAATAGAGCCAATTTGGGGGGCAGTTAAATTTGAATCCGCAATTGTGTTTTTTAAACCAAGGGGGAATTGATGGGTCCAAAAAATACCTTTTATTACCCAAATACTTTAACAGTTTAAACGTTTTTTGCACTTTTTCCCCCGTCCAGATTTTTGTTTAGAGCCACCTTGCAGAAAAAATTTTTAAAACCCAGCAAGGGGGTTTTATTTACCACGGGGAAAAATTAAAGGGGGTGAAAAAAAAATTCCTTTTATTATCCAAATACATTACAATACGTTTTTTTGACTTTGTGCACTAAAGCTTTGTTAAATTGGGGCACCATGCACTTAAATTTGAATACTGAAATTTTTAGTAAACCACGGGTGAATTAAGGGTGCCAAAAATCCCTTTTATTACCCAATACATTTCAGATACGTTTTTTTTTTCCTTTTTGGCCCAGGCCACTTTGTTTGAAATCAACTTTGCATTTATATTTGAAACACAATTTTGTATCACCAAAGGGGAATTTTGATGGGTCCCAAAAAAATCCCCTTTATTATCCGAATAAAATTTCAATACGTTTTTTTTCCCACTTTGGCACGGGCCCAACTTTGTTGAAAAAATCTATTTTGCATTTAAAATTTTGAAACGCAATTTTTTAGTCACCACGGGGTAAAATTGATAGGGGGCCAAAAATACCTTTTTTTATCCGAAAACTTTACAGAACGTTTTTTTTGCATTTTTGCCCACCCAAAATTTTTTGGTGATAGAGCCACCTTGCATTTTAAATTTGAACCCCAAGCAATTTTGTAGTTCCAAAGGGAATTGATAGGTCCCAAAAAAATACCTTTTATTATCCGAAAAACATTTCAGATACTTTTTTTTTCACTTTGGCGCAGGGCCACCTTTGTTGACTTGATAGATCTATTTTTTGCATTTTTTTTTGAATCCAGCAAATTTTGTTTTGATTTGGGGGTTTTGGGAGAAAACTGGGGATTTGCCGTCTTTTTAAAAAGAGCCCTTTCCAAAACT